>OY748292.1:11702881-12010010 GCA_963556515.1 Nudaria mundana
GACATTTGTACAGCACGTGCAGGAGGTGATACCTTCATGCCAGCGTGAACAACACAGTGGTCGGAACTACCCAATGGGGCTCCTACCGAAACACTATACTGGGCTGGTCGACTCGTCAGCAGTAAATCCAGCAGAGCGGGCGCGTGATCTGACCTGTCTGGTATCCGGGTGATCCCGCATACCATCTGGGTCAGACCGTGGGAGAGAGCGAACGCATGGGCGGCCCTACCCGCATGATCAGTCTTGAGGGACCCCAGCCATTCAATGTGATGGCCATTGAAGTCCCCCAGAAATACTAGGTCAGCGTTCGGGAACCGCACCTGCGCTTCATCAGCCGTCTCGCTGAGGTACTGATACTATATACTAAGCTCTTCAGCTTTGTTGTCTCAGAATCCCCTGTGTGGGAACGGTAGACGCACACATAGATCTGGCTCATAGAGCCATGGTCTACGTGCAGCCAAAGGACAGAATTGGAGGGGTTCTCTAGGCAGCGCAACCGGCGGCAGCAAACATCCGCCCTAACGAACACGCACACCGCGGCTTTGTCTCGAAATTGTTCCTCGATGACATAGCCGGGGTAACACAGGTAAGACGTGTCGTCAGGGCGGCGTATTTGTGTCTCCGTGAGGAACATCACAGCGGGCCGTGCTGTCTCAAGGTGATGGTGGACGGCATCGAGGTTCGCATGGAGTCCACGGACGTTAGTGAAATCCACCTCGAAAAGTGAAGTCGTGGGGTTTCCTAGGGCCGCTGTGTAGCGTTTACTTTTTTTTTGTTGCACTGCCATTGTAGATTTTGAAGACGAAGAAGCGTGAAGACAGGGCGATATCTGGTGCAGCAGTAAGTGACAAAGCGCAGGGGCTAGCTTTGTCTAGAACCGTGCGGTTAGGTCGGAGCCGACTTGCCGGACGGAAGGGCTCCCAAACCCCCCTGATGCAAGGCCGCCGCTACCCCACACCGGTTACCACCCGGAGCGGCGATCCCACATCAGGATTATCAGGGCAGCCTCCTGGGGTGGTTGGTCCCAGGCGGGCCCCATGACTGTGTTGCGGGCGGCCGCGGCAACGCCGTTGCTAAGGGTCTCCCTGGCCGGCGAATCGACCCACACCACCCACACTAGACTCCGTTTCGCCCCCACTGGTCCCATGCCTGCTGCACCATACATCGCCACGGGCCCGGCGGTGCAGCTGCTGAACCCCTAACGCAACTCAGCCTGGGCACATCACACAGCAACTCGCTACATGGGTACCAGGTGGTACCCCCCCGGACGAACACTGTTGTACCACCTGGTACCCATGTAGCGAAGCCACTCCATAGGTACCATAAATTAACGAGCCTCGTCCGTTGATCAGCAGGTGCGCCACTAGCAGGTGAGGTCGCTGGGGCTCTAAAGATGTTGGTAGAGCCCCTTTGCACCCAAAAACTTGCTTCTCTCCCAAAAGTGATTTGAAGACGAGCGGCACAGTCTTACGGAGATAGAGAACATTTAAAATCATAAAAAATCATCGCTCTAAAATCTTTTCGACTTAATTCCATTTTTGTTGCATACGTAGAACTTTGATGTGTGATAAAAAACAATTGACAAATGATTTCCCACTAATTGTTTTTTTTTATTACTAAGAAGGTTGCAGCGTTTAAAAAAATATAACATTCGAATTTCAAATAGTTCCGATTAGCTAGAAGTGCAAAACTTTTAGTGTGCCCCATGTATGCCCCAATCTTTTAGATTTTTATGAAGTTTTCATAAAGTTATTTCGATATTCTGTTTTAAAACAGTTTTTAGTTAACTGTAGGCTTTACCTACGTATTAACATTAATATTGAAAATTTCATGATCTAACTTTAGTACCTACAAATTATTGGGATAAATTTAAATGCACAGCAAAACACTTATTGCCCCTCAATTAATAGGCATCGGGCCATAGATTATACATATTATACTGGCCTTTAGTGTTCGTGGTTATTTTTTTTTATACCTAGAAATGGTCTTAGATCAATACGACTAGGTTAGCTTAGTATTTTTTAAATAAATATACGTCACGAACTTAAATTGCAGTTGAAATTCATAAATTTTGAGGTAATTATCGGCTGTGCATGCAGTATTTTTGCTTAGGGAAGGATTTTTTTAGTACAAAACGAACGTTTTTTGATTAGCAGTTAAATACTGCCCCTAATTATTTCCTTACCTATGGAACTGTTACTATATAAAACAAAATATCTAATTATGTATTAAAATCGATTATGTATACGATTAAGTAATAATTAAACAATGTTATCCAGAAATTGATGTGCATTCGCGACAAGTGAGAAAAGACTTTAGCTCTGTGGCAGCTTGTTGCATATTCCTTTACTCAAATCTCGTTAATGAACTTCGTTGTAAAATAAGTTGAGGGCTCTTAACAGCCAGCCTGCGAGATTGCTTTTCGTGGTCGGTATCTATTAATAGTAATTTATAGGTAAAACTAAAAGAATTGCGAAACAACACGTGTAGTTCGTGATGGACGACCGCAGACAATGCGTCATAGAGTATGTCTTTTTACTTAAGGTCTGATTAACGATAAGGGATCTCGAAAATAACACCTAAATGATGCCATTCATAAAGTAGAATTTCGTTAGATTAAAGACTTCCAAAAATATTGAAAATATGAGCTGTTTCTGAAAGATTTTACTGCTTTAGGCATATGGGGATCTTCTGTAAACCAAGTTTTGTCCATTAGAGGTATCCCTCTGCCAGAAGAATCATCCCAAAGATATGATTCGAGCCGGAATTTAAAGGCCTATCCCGGATTTGTATAATAATAACGTTTCTAGTTTTCTGGTTTCAATTCGGCGTAGCCCCGGGTATCTACTAGTCTATCATTTATTAAAATCCTAGAAGCAATATTTTTGAACGTTGTAATGTGAAGAATAGTAGAGAAGTCCTTCCCCTACACGTAATCAGAATTTTTTTTTCTTGCGTCAACCGCGATTTGTGGGGTATTATTAGATAGGTTCGCGAGAACCGAACGTTTTAAACGTTTGTTTCTCTGCCGGACGATAGTGGCCTCGAACGCCCTGCCTGTGCACGTGTTTCCTACCACATATAACACTGGGTTCTTTAAGCGGAGCTTAAAGAGGCACATCAGTAGGTCTTCAAGTTGAGGGCCACTCTCTATAGTATTGTGTGCTGTGAGAGTGGCCCACAATCGCTAGACGTCGTCACGACTTACCACCAGGCGGGTGGCGTCAATTTGGAGAACCCAATATAAAAAAAAGGTCTTTAAAAAACATTAAGAGGTTGCTAAGATGATTTTTTGATTTAAGTATCCGTTTCCGTTGACTGTCCGGAGGTAACGGGAAGCCTTGAGCCGCTAGCCCGGCGCCGAACAATTGCTTCCTTGGCCGCGTTCTACCGTATTTACCACGGTGAGTGTTCTGAAGAGCTCTTCAACCTAATCCCATCCTCTCCCTTCAGATTCCGAACAACGCGTGCCGGGCAGAGATGTCACTCTCATACCGTGGAAACCGTCTTCGCGAGAACCGAGCGTTTTAAACGTTCGTTTCTCTGCCGAACGATGGTGGCCTGAACGCCCTACCTGCGCACGTGTTTCCTCCAACATATAACCCTGGGTTCTTTAAGCGAAGCGTGAAGAGGTACATTACTGGGTCGTCAAGTTGAGGGCCATTCTCTATAGTATTCTTGTGTACTATGAGAGTCGCCCACAACCACCAGACGTCGCCACAGCTTACCATCAGGCGGGTGGCGTCATTTTGTCGACCTAAATCGTATTACTTTGTTAATTCAGGAGTTATAAAGGCTTTTATGGGTAACTATGGAACCCTATCTTATGCGTGCCTCGCCACACACTTAGCCGGTTTTATTATTGTAACATGTTGCAACGATTATAATTTGAATTGAAATTTCTTGTCTGAAAGGTGTTTGGTCTATTAAAGTTAGCGGGAACGACAATACCTACTCTTAAATCATGAAAACTGTATTTTTGAGTAAGTAATTTAAATGTTGTGTAAATAGGTACTCGTAATATAGTAAGTATATACTAATGTTATGATGCATAGTACTTAAATAATGTATATCGGAATTGAGCACTTCGAATTATTTGAATATGAATAATGTTAACGTGAATAATTTCAAAATTTATGGTCAATTAGAGAACGAACGTGAGCAATCCCGAAATCATAAAATATTTTACATGCGATACCGCAGTAGATAATTCATTGACTTGATAATTGTCTTAAGCCAATTTAGGTATTAGGTACCTGAAAGTTTATGCGTAGTAATTAACGGAAGATACAGTACTATAATTTAAGCTGTGGATTTTGTAAATCTCAGAAGAAAATCATTAAGATAACTTTTGACAAACGATTAAACCACCGGGCCAAACGGGTTAATCATTTAAGTAATTTTTATTTGGAGATATTTTGAGCAAATTTTATAGCGATAAAAACATTTCTATGGTAATTACGAATAAAAACGAGTGGAACCACTGATATTAATTTATTAATAAATGTTATACAGTGTGGTGGTTAAGTTATTAAATAAACTATCACTGTATTGCGAAAAAGGACCGCTCTACCTATCCAAAGGCAAACCTCGTCCGTACTAGTTGGTAGGTACTGGTCTTCGGATTGACCTTGGAATCGAAACCCTTATTCGCAGTTTAAGGGCCTTGATGATCTCAAGAAATCATTTGTATATGTAGTAATTTTTAACTCTAAAAGTCATTTACATTGCAAAATATTTTTTAAACTCATCAGAGTTTTAAACGTTTAGTATTATTGAATATTGTGATCTGATAAAATAGCAGTGTGAAATAAAAGTTGTAAATATTAATTATTTATGTAAAATCTTAGACTAAAGAGTAAAATCTTAGAATTAGCTAAAGTATTAGACGTGAGAGCACGCTAATGACACGCTAATGACAGCGCAATAGTGTAGGGTATACATGATGCACTATGTTGGACGACACAACCTTCCGCATTGCCACTTGCCTTCGGCTGGGTACACCTTGTGTATCCCCGCATCATTGCACCTGTGGAGTGGCCGTCTATAATCTGGGACACCATGGCCTTTTTTGTAGCAGAAGCGCAGGTCGTATACCTCGGCACGCTATTGCTGCATGCATGCGCTGCTGCTGCATCGGCTGAAGGCTTTAAACGGCGTAAATATGCTAACCTAGCAGGTGATTACATATTTGAGCCGTTTGGGGTTGAGACACTGGGGTCATGGGGTTCGAGTGCTCGCCGCCTTTATAGAGACATTGCTAAACGCTTAATCGATGCTTCTCAGGACCAGAAGGCTGGCTATTTTCTGGCCCAAAGAATAAGTATCGCCATCCAACGTGGCAACACAGCCAGCATTCTGGGAACCTTCCTAGTCGGCAATGACGCGGAGGATTTTTTAAACGATATTTTGTAATGTAAATATTTTAAGTCTATAATTATGTATATTTTGTATATTGTAAATAAATATATATTTCTTGTATTGACAAATGCACTATGAATATTCAATATTCATGAATCAGTTTACTTTTACACAATTAATTACTTTACAATAGAATACAATTTATTAATAAATAAATTCCAGGTTACCTAAAGTTCATCTCGACTCCTTTGCAGGACTTGGTGTTCGCCTTTTCAATAAAATCCCTGTAGATATTATGAACCTTCCTTTGCATAAATTCAAAAAGGAAATTAAAGCACACCTCTTGAAAAGGGCTTATTACTCCATTAATGATTATTTTGATGATAAAGAAAAATAGAAATGAGTTTCTTGCTCCTCACTTAAACTATCTAAGCGCGACTCTATAAAGATTGTATGTTTATTTGTACTTGTTTTTTTTTGTATTGACACCTATAAATGACAGTACACAAAATATAAATAATTACAGACTAAAAATATTTATCTATATATTCATATAGATAAAATCCTCCGCGTCATTGCCGACTGGGAAGGTTCCCCGAATGCTGGCTGTGTTATATGACAATATATATAAATATTAGGTCGTTATGTACTTAATATTGTAATTTTATACTATTAGAAAAGAGTGACCGTGAGTTTTATTGCCAGGTTTTTTTCTCTCAGGCTCTACCTATTGTTTTAAAATCTGGCAGTAAATGTAAGTTTAGAAGCAATTTAGACTTTAATTGTTACCTTTATAACTGACTGACTTTCAAAACGTATTACCTTGTAACCCACTTGAATAAACATATTTTTCATTTTCATCAGTTAAACATAAAAGGTTCATACTTACTTTCTTAGGCGACTCGTGTATTTCGTTTGGGATCGAACTCCTCCTAAACGACTGGACCGATCTTTTTGAAATTTGGCACGGTCATAGTGACCATCACCGTGAGTGCATATATCTGAATTCATAAAGATCGGTCCAGTCGTTTAGGAGTTCGACCCGGATCGACAAACTCAGCTCAATTATTGCAATAGCAGAATGTATTGCATACCTAGTTATAATTAATCGCTAAGTAGGTATACAGTACAAAACATAAAAAATAAACGGCATTTAAACTGCGACTAGCCTGATTTAAGTTTATGCGAAACCAGTGTTTCGAACTTTAAAAAGCATATACATACTCGTACACATAATAAGTCAGCATATTTTTGATAGGTAACGTTCTACTCGTAATTTCAATAACTGTTTGGTTGGTTTTCAACATTACTTTATGGTCAGGGTACCATAATATTACTCTCTCATATTTAGCCGATAGTCTTCCCAAAATTTGATAAATAAATAAAACTACGCGTAAAATACTTTAAGTTTTTGCCTGGCAAAGTTATGATGATAGACTTTTTAGAAAACACAACATGCATTTAGATTGACAAAAAAAAACTAAATCTAAAACGGTATTTATACAATATAAAAAGTTATGTAAAGCTTAAAAAATACAGTAATCAATGGCGCCGGTCGAAGGCGTACTTCCTGGCGAGCGCTATCTATTTCACTGGTCGCCTTTTTACTGTTATAAGTGTCATAAAATGTGTCCATTCAGGTTTTATAAGATTTTAGATACACCTTTCCCGCTATTTACTACGTTATTTTCATAGTAACAACCTTTGATAGACCATAATTATGTCTATAAAGCTATTATTGTATTTGACATAAATGTTTTATTTTCGAACTTTAAAACCCACTTTAGTTTTTACTGGTAATGTACACCTACAGTACCTACAATGACACAATGACAATATATTTTTATTGTAAGATAAATTTATCAAGAACTCAGGGCCAAATATGGAAACCAAATTTTAGTCACTTCTCTTCTGTATATATTTTGAAATTTTAAACTATTTCTGGTTCTGCACTGTTTTTGATAAAATATGGATCGATAATAGTTTGAGAATTTGGGATTTTTATACCTACGATTGGTTCTTTTAAAAACCGGGCAAAAGAAATCCACAGAGTGGAAATGTGAGATTAGCTGTTAGCTAGTAACATTAGGTATATAATTTCATTTTCCATCCAGGAAGAAGTGTACTCTTGAACAATGGTTTGTTGTTTGGTAATTTGAATGTCATGTTATGTCACTGCCAGACATAACGGGCCCGGTATTTTTTCAAAAATAATTAGAGATGGGTAAATTAGTTTTACTGTTTCGTCCCGTTGAATAATTTGTGGGATTTAAATACAAGTACAAGTTATAAAAAATACCATGTATCTACTTACCGATATAATAAAATTACATGTAATATTTAGTTTAACTAGAGCAAATATCCGTATTAATGTAATGTGACCCTCTCACTATTAATGACATTGACAATCAGTTACCCACTGAGATATTTAATTTTGTCCTAGATCAAATACGTACCAAATTGGAGATAAACGAGAAAGGTAATTAGGATTTGAATACAATACATTGAAATTCAATTAAAAGAAGTATTAATATAGGTATAACTAGATATTGTGTTTATATGTCAACATGTTACTGTTACACCTTCCTTTTTGTATGACCTACATTTCTACATAGAAAAAGTTAATGAAGTTACCGCAGTAATACCGTTATTATAAGATGAAAATGTCCTAAGGACTCTTAACTCTTGCCCACGGGCCACCAAGTCTTATAGATACCTAGTCTTATTTGCGAGTTCGAAAACAATAGAAATGTGTCACATTAAAAAAGGTATACTTTATCATGAAGTTTCGTAATATAAATAATTTAGTTTCCAATAAATTCGGTAAGCGTATAGCGATGTACGAGTAAAAAGGGTGCATGCAAGGGTAAATGCATGTAGACCCATGCTAGATACCCTTGAACCTAAAGTGGCAACTCGGCCGCGTTGCCAATGACCCCGCAAGCGGTCTCGGGCGCCGCCGCGACCGCCTCGCCTGCTAATTGTTATGTAACTGATAAAAATTACGTGCAACGTCCGTCATGCATTAAAATATTCTGTACAGACCAATTTTACGACATTGTATCGGTAAATGCACTTAATTGGCATCCGAAATCTTCTTGCCGTCGATATTGGGATAAAGAAACAGGTTCGGGGTACATGAATGCTGCTTCTTGCGAATCCCCGAGGGAAGGTAATGTCAGTGAACTTGCTCGCCGCATATTACATCTCGCTCCTTACTTCATAGTTCTTGTGATTGCAAAATATCTTTGTGATGCTATTATTATAAAGGCTGAGTAATGTTTGCAGAAGCTAGCTAGTTTAGCGTTTGTTGTCTTATTAGTTTTCTTTAGTCGTTAATATTTATATGTTAAGTATGTTCGATTTTTTATGGATTTATTGTTCTATGTTAAATAGGTAGGTACTAAATTATTATTACAAATGACTTTTAACTCTTTAGTAGTTAAAATATTTTAGTAGTATAAAATCGCTATTGACATACAATTTTTTTTTTAATTCCGCGGCCCAAGGCCGCTGCCGCTCTAACGTCCGTTGCCGGGCGTCTCTGGTTACAAGCAGAACGTATTTCCAGTGGGGCCCGGCGGACTTTTACCACCTCTGTGGTTTCTGCGGGGGTTTGGTCAGGATGAGAATCCCGCGTCGTTGGGGTAGGGTTTTATCCAGCGTCAGTGAGTGAATCTGGTTGCGTGCTTTGGGGCAAAGGTCCCGCAGCACGCAACCCTTCTAGCCTGCTTCTGTAAGGACGGCGGGTGGCGATCCCACCATCCTCAGGCCCCGATCATGGAGGTCGATGGTCTTGGGCGTAGATGAGTCTGCGGCGCCCTCGCCGCTGACTACGGAACTCGGCGGGGAGGGTACGCTCCCTCTCCCTCTCGCCGCCGGCCGCCTTCTTCGCGAGCATGACTTGCTTGCAGAAGGACACGGCCGTGTTCCACCTACTCCCGCTGGAGACCATGGCTTGAAGCATGGTCTCCAGCGAGAGCCAGTGACATACTGGTAAATAAATAAATATTTAGCACATTATTACACAGGAGCTTTATCTAGTAAGTAGGTAATAAAGCTTGTGTTATGAGGTCTTCGGGTAGATATCTGATACACACATTCATATTATGTCATGTATACATTCGGGTATATATGAACCTACATCTAAAAAAACACCTACATTTACATACCTATAATAATATTATCGAGAAGAAACATTCAAGTGTTTGTTTGTTTGAATTGTAAATGCTCCGAAACTACTGAATTGATTTAGAAAATTCTTTCACTGAAATGAACTTACATTATCTCTGAGTAACAAATTATCCCGTAAATGTGTTCTCCCGGTAATCGGGAATGAGAAAACTATATCACGCGGGTTAAGCCGCGGTGAGGAGCTAGTCGTAAATAAAATACACCATGACACAGAATAAACTAACGTGTTCATCACACACAGTTTTGTAAAGGGTTTTTGTGTAGTAATTAATATCTACTGTTAAGGCATGTCTATGGCTTCTTAGGTTTCTAAGTCATATTATGTCTCTGCCTGTGCACGTGTTTCCTCCCACATATAACTCTGGGTTCTTCAAGTGGGGCGTGAAGAGGCACATCACTGGGTCGTCAAGTTAAGCCACTCTCTATAGTATTGTGTACTATGAGAGTCGCCCACAATCGCTAGACGTCGTCACGACTTACCACCAGGCGGGTGGTGTCAATTTGGGGAAAAAAAAAACATAACCAAGATCCAACATCACCGATTTTGTAAACACCGATAGAGACAACTGCAATATTGGAACTGGTATTTCTCCAACCTAGAAGACTTCTCTAGGAAACGTTTATTCAACTTCTATTCTCACAAAGTCGCACATAAGAATAATTTATACCGTCATTAGGTAACGTATAAATTGGCTTATAAAACGGAATCAGAAAATGTATTTCATTTATTATTATTATATAATAAATCAAATTGATTTATTGAATTGGAATAGAATATAATATGTAATTTTAGATGAAATTGGAATTATAGTCATATATTGTTACTAAGATAGTATCACATCACACTAATCCGTCATGTGTAAACATTAAAGAGCCCGTTAGTCCGTTAGTTAGTCTCAAATATTTTGAAACGGCCAGAATCGGTGATTACTGTCGTCATCGGTCTCAATATGTCCGTTAATCCCCGGGAATTTTTAATATTTTAATTTCCGATATTATGCTTAAATTTAGAACAGATACTTAATTTAGTAGCAGGAAAAGAGTATGACAGAATGGTATAATTATGAATATAAGTAACGGAGTTTAAAAAAAACATTTACAGCGTAACACAAACGGGACTTGAAGTTGAAGTTAATACTTATATCAAAATAAATAGTGGTAAAATAATACATTATTCAAATGTATCTATATACCCTATTGTATGACGATAGCCCAGTTAATTGGATTTAATTGATAATGAGAATTCTGATCAGATAGATTGACTCACCCGTATCTTGAATTCTGGTGAAAACCCGGCGCCGGTGCTGAGATGCTGTTATTACACAAACACACTTCACTTTGAATAGTTATTGTATTTTATATTGATGATTTTGTGGAGAAAAATAGTTTGAACGTCTCGAGTAATGGCGGACGTAGAATGACACAGTGGCGCCACACAGTGTTGCGGACGCTGGGTGTTTGTAGTCAGCTGACCATAGATTATAAAGAATTATACATTTCCCCCCACCGAAATCCGCAAGGATTTCCCAGTTACGATACCAAGTTCGGTAGAATTTGTTAACTAGTTTGAGTGTAGGAGGATGTATAACATGTGTAATTGAATAGATAAATTATATATTGAGATATAGTGTAATTAAAGTTAGAACAATGGACTGTATAATGTATAAAAATAAAATAAACTAAATCTAAGTAAGGAATTATAGTGTAGTTAAATGTTGTGATCGAGAGGCAACGGGCTTACTTTTGAAACTGGACGAGTTAGTTCGTTGCCGTTCGATGTTTTTAAACGAATTACACGGACCACGCCATCGGGGCCACTATGCAGTTTCGTAATTCTATTTAGTGCCCATTTGAGTGGCGGGGCATCTGAATTTATAAGAACAAGATCACCGAGTTGTAAATTGTTTGAAGAACTATGCCATTTTTGGCGTGTTTGTAAAGTATGTAAGTAATCTTGTTTGCAGAGTTTCCAAAATTGTTGAGACATCTGCTGGACAAGTTGCCATCGATTCAGTCTAGAGCCAGAAAGATCTGTAAGACTGTTCTCCGGTACAGACAGAAGCTCCCTACCTATGAGGAAATGTGCCGGTCACTTGAAATTCGGTCGGGTTGCTGGACAGCGCGCACAGAGATCTCGAGTTCAGTACGGCTTCGACCCGTATGAATAGTGTGCCCAGTTCCTCGAATGATAACGCTCTGGTACCAATGGTGCGTCGTAAGAGAGCGCGGGCCCCTTTAATGACGGCCTCATGGAGTCCACCGAAATTACTGCCCGTTGGGGGATTAAATCGCCAAACAATACCACGAGCGACAAAACCGTTATTGATATTAATCGATTCGTCGTTTAAAAATTTAGTTATTTCACTTAATTGTTTATTTGCTGACACGAAATTCGTACCATTATCTGAAACGATAGAATGGCACAAACCTCTCCTAGCTGTAAATCGATCGAAACATGCCAAAAAACATTCCGTACTTAGTGATGACAACACTTCTAAATGAACTGCCCGTGTCGCACAACACACGAACACACAAAGATAGGATTTGGAGATGCGAGTGTTCCTACGCGTTGACTCTTTTGTAGGAAACGGTCCGCCCATTTCTATACAAACAGTGTGAAATACATGAACATCCTGAGAGCGATATTTAGGTAGTTCGCCCATTAAGGGTTGTCGACTCGTAGGAGTTGCTCTGAAACAAGAAATGCATTTCCTAGTTCGTGACCTAATAGCATTACGAGCGTTGACGATCCAATACTTTTGTGTTAGTAGACTTTGAAGTGTGCGAGGACCCACATGTAAGTAAATTTTGTGGAAATGATCAATTAGAATCTTTGTGAAGTGGGCATCTTTAGGAAGTAAAAGAGGGTGCTTTTGTTGGTAAGATAACTCTGACTGGGAAAGTCGACCCCCCACCCTGAGGAAACAATCAGGGTCAATTAAAGGGTTGAGTTTCTTTAAAGAAGAATTACTATTACCACCCTTTACCAATACCTGCATTTCACTACCAAAATAATGCTCCTGTACGGTTTTCACTAATATACGGTGGGTGCGCCTAGTGTCTGTCACGGTTAGACAGCCTGTACGCGTGCCTGAAGGCAGTCTACAGTTACGTATAAACTGATAGCATCGCGCTACCACATTGATCAATTTACTAAAACTAGAATACTTTTCAGTTACAGTGTAAAGCGAGCTGGTTGAATCAGCATCAGTTGACACTACACTGTCTTGACGCACTTAAGTTCGGGCGGGTTGCAGTCACGAAACTCGTCCATGGTTCTACTTGGCCAGTGTAGGCGATCTAGATGGAGCCAGTCTGGTCCTGTGAACCATTCTCGCGTGGCTAGCAAGACTGACGGTAAAGCTCCACGAGAGCAGATATCGGCAGGATTGTTTACCCCACTGACATGATACCAACACTCACAGGGTACACTGTCATTAATTTTAGACACCCTAGTAGAAATAAATGTTTTAAGTGTGTGACTAGGTGTATTCAACCAAGCTAACACCACCGACGAATCTGTAAACAACAACATCTCGTGTAGTTCAATCCGATCACGGAGTATCGATTGAACATACTTGACAAGTTTTGCTAACAAATGGGCACCCATGAGCTCTAGTCGCGGGATTATTACAGTTATCAAGGACTACTCCAATTAACTACCTTGGACTACGCAATGAGCAAACTGACCTTGGCTTCACCGGTAAGATTTACTGTCCGTAAATATACGACTGCCGCGTAACGAGGCATCACAAAACCCCAGTAGTTGATACAGGGACGGTGCGGCCACGGCCACATGACGGTCATGACGTATATCCGATAGCATGGGAAGCTCCTTCACGTAGGACTGCCATTGCGAAGTCAAATCAGATGGGAGACTTTGGTCCCAGTCGAGCTGGTGAGTCCAAAGTTCTTGCATGAAACACTTAGCGTAAAAGGTGCACGGTGCCACAAATCCCAAGGGGTCCAACTGTCGACCGATTTGTGACAGCACCGTTCTCTTTGAAACAATATGGCTAGGTGGCGTGACTGTGAAGGAAAAGGCGTCCGATGCAGGTAACCACTGAAGCCCCAGCACTTTAATGGCTAAATTCTTTTCATCATCAAAGGTCACTGGTTTTTCAAGATGATCCTCGTTGAGCTTGTCGAGAACCTGATTGCAATTGCTAGACCACTTTCGATGAACAAACCCACCTGTCTCCAACAATTGCATGATTTCTTGTTGAATGGTTAGCGCTTTCTCGACAGTCGGCACCGACCACAGAAAATCGTCCATAAAAAACGCAGTCTTTAACAAAGGAGCCACCCTAGGGTAATTCTCGCGTTCATTATCTGCTAACGTATGTAGTACCTTCATAGCTAAGTAGGGACAGCTAGCCACGCCATAGGTGAGGGTATTCAAAGAGTATTTTTTGATTGGTTGATCTAAAGAATAGCGCCACAGAATGTGTTGATAAGATCGCTGGTCAGGGTCCACGATAATCTGGCGATACATTTTACAGATGTCTGCAGACAAACAAACCTCGTGAAAATGCTGACGACTAGGTCGTTCGCTGTGTTTTCCTAGGTTTTGTGGTAGACGGTTGGCTACCACTCGAAGAACCAGGAATGTGCCCAGCCATCTCGAGAACACGTACGTATTCCTTCACGAATAGTATTAATTCCTCATAAGTAGGCATCTCAGACTGTCCTATCTCTTTTTCTAACTCGCGCCTAGTGACGGAGTCCAAGTTACGCAAAGCGACATAAAATAATATAAACCCCGATAGGTTGTTGACCTTGAGCAGCTGTAAGGCCTTAATGTTTTCTTGATATGTCTGTAAGAATTCGTTAAGTCCCGTGACAGATTCGGTAACTAACGGGTTAAAATTAAATATTTTATCTAAATAATTAGTAGCTAATGCGCGTTTGTTGTCATATCGCTTCACTAAAGTAGACCAAACAATAGGATAATTGTCAGACGTAACTGGCATAGACTTCACTATAGTTAATGCGGGACCGCTCACCGCTGAAAGTAAATAATAAAACTTCTCGATATTTGCTATTCCACTATTACTATGAATTAAGCTGAGAAATGTGTCTCGAAAAGTAGGCCAGTTTTCAAGCTTACTATCAAAAAGAAATAGTTCTAACTTAGGTAGCCTAGGTTTCGCGCACTGACTTTCACTTTTACAAGTTTTATTCAACGGATCACTATTTGATTCACTGGAACCAAAAATACCTTCATAGTACATAGTATCAAAGCTACTTAGATCATTTATTATTAATTTAATAAGTACATATTAGTGCTTATAATTTAATACTATGTCCCACAAAACTGTTTTCACAGTTTGTCTGCGGGAACGTGTTGTTACAAAAAAATTTATACAATTCCAAAATGTTGACAAGTAATTACTAAAATTCACTAAATACAATATACACATTAGCGTAATTGTGTCTGTCCGTCTGTCTGTCCACCTGTAAGTACTCTTAAACCAACCCCAGCAGGACTTTAGCTGGCAGATCAGATCATTGTAGGATGGTACATAACTCGCATACAGACTTTTTTTAATAGCTGTTATAGCACTAACACTATTTTCAAACTTTTCGCGCCAATGCAGTAAGTCCTGATATCGAGAACAAAACTCATCGGCTGATTCGGCGCTTGTACCTACTTTTTTAGAAATATCAAATAGTTTTTGCAATCTCATGAAACACGTTTCTTTTGTTGTAATATGCGAACCCCCTAAACTGTGAAACTTAACATCAATAGCGGCAGCTAATTCGTTAGTACTTGCAATCGCGTCGTTTTTAGTCATTTTAAATAAAATTATGAAACTGCAAACACAACAATGGCGGTCACCGATCGTATTTATTTTTGTAAAATGAAAACTTAAAGTACTGTGTTTGGCATTGTAATATACACTGATTTGAGATACGATATGTATATTTCTATGTTTCACACAGGTTTTAGACTCCTACAATAGGAATTGACATAGAAATATGCAAATATGTCGCACCCGGTAGTAGGTACCTACGTAATAGTTTTACAATGAAAGTTGATGAAATAATGAATTTATATCGATAAATACATGTAAATACATAGATAATCAGTTGTATTGAAATCGAAACTGATCGATCCTGGCTCGATTGATCAAAATGTATGACGATAGCCCAGTTAATTGAATTTAATTGATAATGAGAATTCTGGTCAGATAGATTGACTCACCCGTATCTTGAATTCTGGTGAAAACCCGGCGCCGGTGCTGAGATGCTGTTATTACACAAACACACTTCACTTTGAATAGTTATTGTGTTTTATATTGATGATTTTGTGGAGAAAAATAGTTTGAACGTCTCGAGTAATGGCGGACGTAGAATGACAGTGTTGCGGACGCTGGGTGTTTGTAGTCAGCTGACCATAGATTATAAAGAATTATACACCTATCTATCCATATAAAAAAACGGCAAAGTGCGTATCGGGCCACGCATAAAATAGGGTTACGTAGTCATGGTTAATTGGTTCTACAACTTCTAATTTTGGTCAAGTTCAGGGAAGGTTTAAAATGTTGAAAGGTGACACAGAGTTCGCCGGAACCGCTGTAAGTGAATAAGAATCATACATAAAGTCCTTGCAAAAAATCAAACACAGTGAAACAAGTTAAAAAATAAATAAAACGCGTGTGCATTTTCCAAACCGCGTTTATTAAGCAGCATCAAAGGCAAAACCAAGCGAACTACTTTGAATTTATTAAACTCTGCATTGTGATAAGAAAATTCTCACGCTGACATACCCTCACGTGGGCTGTGGCTTTACCTGCGTAAACATCAGATCCCGTTGCTGATCATGAGAAAAAGGGCAAGAAAAGTATGAAAGGTACAAATAGATTCAGACTAAGAATGTGGGAAAACAACGTTATTGAATTGGTAAAGGTATAATTTAAAAAAAAAAAAAAAACCTTTATTGCGAGCAAAATAAAAACAAAGCAAAGAATATTGTGTAACTCATAAATGTTAAAACCATTATGTAGTTCATAAATAACTGTCTATGAATCAACATAATGTTGGGACTTGTAGAGCATGTGGGAAATTTAATCATAAGGAAAGAAACATTTAAGACTACTATTAAGTATTTATATTATACTTGTCTTTTATTCTTAATGGTATAGGACATAACATCTTGGTAGTTATAAATATAAAATAAGTAAAGCACAAAGGCGCGCCATTAAATTGAATAATAAATGATAAGTCTTTTCTTTTATATTGGGATAAATTTAAATGCTGAGTGCATTTAAATCAATTTATAAGCAGGAGATAAACTTTTTACAGCAAATATTTTTCCCCTGCAAATAAAGTAATTGTTTAACAATACTAGAAACTAGTAGTTCTGCGAACAGTAGACTTCTCGTTATTTTCGTTCTTCCTCATTTTCCCCCCATTTCTCCCCCAGTTTCCCCTCAATCGAAAAATCCCATCGACAAAAGTTGCGCCTTGCAACAAAGAACACTTGTGCCAAATTTCATGAAAATCTGTAGACTGGAACTGACACACATACATACATACAGACTAACAACGCCAAATCGGTCAGTCCTCGAGTTGAAACTGAGACGCTTCGCTCTCTCGGTCAATAATTCAAAAATATACATCAATAGTGGGTTGCATTTTTTCTTCAAATGTGTCCAAAAAGATGTTTAACGTACAAAAAAAATATGTGCATATCTAAAAATACTGATTGCGCAGCAAAATGTAATAATTGTGGTTATTTTTTTTAATACCTAGAAATGTTCTTAGATTAATCCGACTAGCTAACCTAACCTATCGGTTAGGTTAGCTTACAATTCTTAAATAAATAGCTATGCGTCACGAACTGCTAAAATTTATATATTTTGAGGTAATTATTTGCTGCGTGTAATATTCTGATATAAAATTGATAATCGTAAGATTTTAGTTGTGCAAGTTTTATTGCAAACGGGACATTAACCAAGTAACGTTATCATTTACTTCATGGTAATACCCTGTTTGCAATAAAAGCTACAGTGTAAGTGACCATGTTTAACAACATATTTATTCGGCAACCGTAGTTTTATTTTAAAGATTAGCGGACGCTCGCATGTGGTTTACGAAATAAAATTCATTGAATGAATGTTTTATTTATTTGTATTGGTCATTAAATGGTTCTTGCAAATGTCAGTAAATACTTAAAATAAAAATTATTATTGCTTCTATATTTACATGCACTGCCAGATTCGCAAAGCATATTAAGCATAGGCAGAACCGAGAGAAAGAACCTTGCAATAAAACTCACGGACACTTTTTATATTGATCTATACTTCTATTGATTGACTTCTATTGATCGTACTGTGATGTTATATATATATATCCTGTTTTACTCGAAAACAATGTAGCTTTATATAGGTGAAATTATTTTTCCATTAATTTCTGTACTTTCGGAGCCTTTTTTTTTTTTTTTTTTTTTTTTTTTAGTTCCGCGAATAAAGCCGCGGCCGCTCTAACGACCGTTGCCGGGCGTCTCAGGTTACAAGCAGAACGTATTTCCAGTGGGTCTTTATAATATTAGCATAGATATTGGCGACTCATGTATTTCGTTTGTCCGCATACTCCTCCTAAACGCCTGAACCGATCTCCTTCAAACTTAACACAGTGGTGGCGTGAGGGTGGTTTAGAATTAAAAAAAATTAAAATCGGACATACCATCGAGGAATAATCACCGAAATATTGATTTTCATGCGTTTTGCAGTTAAAAAAAAGTTTGAACATAAAAAAAATAATCTTTGTCGTTCGAAAATTTAACACTTCGCTCAGTTTTTTGCAACAGCAGCATGCATTGCATACCTAGATAAACATAGAAAAGTTGAAACCTATATGTAGGCATTAGGGAACTGGCACATGCATTTAAAAATGTTTCTAAGTTACCTTTAAAAGTGTGTCTGTAAGGCAAAGTTAAAAGGTTAAATCATAAAATCAATTAAACGACTTTCTAATGATGTTGTACATACGGATACCGACGATACAGATAAATATATGTAATTAACCCTACCTACGTATAAAAAGTTGAGAACAGTAATTTATCCGACTACGGGTTCGTAATAACCGTTAGCAACAAGAGTAGTAGAGTTCTAAAACACAAGTACCTACTTATTAGTAAGTATATAAATATGTTACTTGCATAGCAATTATATGCATGTTAGCCGAAACACGTGTGTAACATAAATCCAAATAAAACACTCGATTCGTAGACATCACCTCTGTACCTAAACATCACATGAGTTATATGCCAAAGGTATTTTTCCATCCGTTTATTTATTGAGCAAGAGACTGCACGACTGCCGCGGGCTTTTGTGCTAGAATTTTGATTGATATTTTTTGTCAGTTAACTCGGCCACAATAAGATGACTGCGGTAACAACAGAAGTGCGAAATGGACTGCTTTAGTCGTATCGTAACTGAAAAATATCAAGGTTAGGCGATAGCGGGGGCGGGGTGCCCAAACTCAGCTATCACTAACAGTACACCCACGCAAAAACTAGACTCCCTGATCGACTTACTACGGCTATAACAGTGTATGTCATTGATTCTATTAAATGGTACCTGTTAGATTAGAGAATGGACATAATGTCAAACCAATTATTTGCTTCGAATTACGACAAAGAATTTCATTTTAGGCACGTATTTACTAAATTATTGAGTTGGCACTAATTGGAAAGGAATAGATTCGTGAATTGACTATCATTTGAAATAAAATTAGAAGATAACCAATTAGAGTATTGGTCGTTATCAAATTATTCAAACAATCACGAGCACTTTCGTTTTGGCAGGGCAATGTCGGCAGCGCCGCCGCCGGTGTCGGGAGTGGTTAATTCGCCGAGTGCTTGTGTTGAGACCGCTTTCTCGGCCTCATTCTTGAATTCATAAGTCCGAAGGCGCCCGTGTTCTCATACTAGACAAAACGATGTATCTATGTCGATTACTTGTAGGCGGCCTTGAGCAACCATTAATTTGTGTGCAGAGCCGCCAATGGTATACCGTTATGTCAAGTGCCTGAATCTCATGACCACTCTCAAATAAGTTTAGAGTACAGTACTCGGAAACGTCTGGGATGCATAATTGGGATACTAGTTAATGAAATTCAATTCTGTTGCGCTTATGATACGAGTATTAGCAGATATAGGTAGGTAAGGTTAATTGAATACGTATGCTTTGTGATTCGGATGTGAAGTACATGTTTTAACTTGAGTTATTAGCTCTCTATAGGAATTTAGGCACTCCAAAAATAATGGGTTGCACAAATGTGTAGTGAATTTTATTAGATGACGTCATGTCACACAGTTTGTGATGTGAATGCAAACATTGGTCAACTCGAGAGTCGACAACAGTACCTATATTTGATTTTCACACGTAATTTTTTCTTGTATGCAGACACGGATGCTTTGCATTAGTTTTTAGTATGTCTTATTGGTTCTAATGAGTTCCTTGCAAATTGTAAGTAGACCTGATTGTCCTATATCACTAACTATAATTCTATTATTACGTAATAGCTGAATAACCTACATTTCTTTGGAAACTTTGAAAGGATCCATAAACACTAATGACCCATGACCTATACTATATTTTATTGAATGTCAATATCTTGTCGCATTGTTTGTTGTTGTATCTCTGAAAATATAGGTAGCTCTATTTACTAACACACCCAGGCACAGAAAAAGCTGCAGGCAATTGATTTTTAGTAGACGTAAGCATGAGTTGACGTCATTATTCTTGAATAGTGTTGGTATGGGTTGGGATTATTTAACATTGTATTATAATACTAATACTATCAAAGAAGAGAATCAAAGAATCAATTTCATTTATTCAGTTTAGGCACATAAAGAGCACATATGAATGTCAAAATTTTACAATTTTATGTCAAGCAATATTATAAAAATACTAAATTAAGTACATAAATAACCATTTGAAAATTATTCTTTCGCTGGTTCGGTAAGTTGGTTCTCCTGAGAAGATACCAGCAAGAAACTCAGGTAGATTATCCATTTTCTTTTTTAATAATGTTTTTGTTTACATTGTGTTACAATTTGTATTGTACGAGTGACTAACAACAGCAGATTAGGGTGACCATGCATTTTATCATTAAGATATTCATCTACATTATAATAGCCTTTCTTCATCTAACGTTTTTTCACTATACTATTTTAAACTTATTCAAAGGCATTTGAACCAAATTCTGCGGAATTTTATTCAATATTTTTATACATTTGCCTGCAAACGAATTACCAACTTTATGAAGTCTAATTTTGTCATTGCCAGTTTATTTTTATTTCTTGTATTATAATTATGGCTGTCGGATCTTTTTTTGAAGAGTTCTATGTTCTTCCGTACATATACGATGTTGTCGTAAACATATTGAGAAGCAACTGTTAAAATATTAATTTAAACTGTTAAAATAGTTCTTTCAGCGAGTCACGGGGTCTGAGTCTATAGATTGCTCGTATAGCTCGTTTCTGTAATATAAATATTGTCTCCATATCGGTAGCTGAACCCCATAGCAGCAGACCATATGACATAACGCTATGAAAGTAGCTAAAATCATCATCATCAGTCAGTGACCTTATCTTTCTAACCGCATAGGCAGCCGAACTAAGTCTTCCTGCCAAGGCTGTGATATGAGAACTCCATTGCAGTTTACTATTTAAAGTTATTCCAAGAAAAACTGTGGTATTGACTATTTGAACTAATTCATTATTCATAGTAATATGAGTATCCACCTGTCTAACATTGGGCATAGTAAATTTTACGCATTTTTCTTCGCATTGAGCAGCAAGTTGTTACTTGTGAACCAATGCAGTATTTCCGAAAGGGTATTATTTACATCGTCAAGTACTACTTTTTGTCTACCACTTTTAAAAATTAAAGATTTAGAAAGATTTTTAGTGAAGTAAGGAAGATCATTTACGTATATTAAGAATAAAAGGGGTCCTAATATCGAGCTCTGGGGTACTCCCATGACTAATGAGGTGCCAGAAGAGTCGGTGCCATTAACGTTAACTTTTTGTACTCTATCAGTGAGGTAAGACTCCAGTAAGCCAAGTGAGCTGTGCGAAACACCATAATACCCTAATTTTAGAAACAAAGTTCCTATCTTTAGTGAAACCAAATTGTTTGCTAAGAAGTAACTTATTTTCTGTAAAATTAAACTAGATTACATCATTAAAAATACACTTAATTAAATTGCATAAACGATAAAGATTTATATGCGAGTCGTAAATCTGTCATTTTTATAATAAAAGCATAATTGATTTTTAGTTACGATTATTGAAGGTAAATAAGTAGAAGTGAATATAAATTGTGTTTGCTCTAGAGATAGATACTCGTACCTTATCTATGAGTGCATTATCGGATTTATATGACAGGTATATAGTATGGTAATATGGAAGTCTTATTACTTCAATGGGTATTATTACCACTACGGCGATGATGAAGAACTAGTGTAAACATAACGAAGTGGTACTTTAAGTGGGCAAGTGAGTTAATCGGACGTACCGCGACGCCTCGCTGCCGCGCCGCGGTGTGATCAGAATTTGTTTAAACGGCCTGGGAATAGCTCAGACAGATAATGCTCTCATTCCATAACGGAAAATCCTTTGCGTTTTTAAGCGGAACGCTTTGCAACTACGAATGAAGCTGCGAATGTTAACTGTTGGAGATTAGCATAGGAATAAAATTACGCCGATGTAATTTTCAAACAAATCAGCGAATAGCAACAGCACAGAAACAAAAGCACTGTGTCTAGTCACGTACGAGTTAAACTGATTATATTAAAACGATTATAGGTCAGAGGTATTTTCACTAGACTATAGTAGATTAACACGGAACAGAACACTACAGTTAAACTTATACCTAAACATTTTTAAAGCCTTAATAAAATTAATTTTGAAGAGCTTCGAATTAGGTGTGTTATTTTGATAACTTTTACATATAGCTTTATATAAATAAATAAATAAATAAAATAATATAAGTATATAATAAAATAATATAAAATAATAAGATTAGAAGAATACTGTCTTACCATTACGACAGACGTCCAAAACAGACGCGGCTACGCCCTCGTGATATAGTTTTCTTATTCCCGATTCCCGTGGGAACACATTATCGGGATAAAAGTAGCCTATGTTACTCGGATATAATGTAGCAACATATCAATGAAAAAAATTTCAAAATCAGTTTAGTAGTTATGCAATTTAAACAACCAATCAAATCTTTCCTTTTTATATTATTAGTATAAATAGTATAGAAAAGCGGACTCTTAGCTTTGATTTGAGGACTTTGTAAAGCTCGAATTATCCCAAAAAGCGCGATAGCGATGATTTCGAAATAATTTTATCAATCTTTCAGTGACCATGTTTGGTATTGAGCAGTTACATGAGCAAATGTCGCAGGAGGGGCGGATACGCGGATGACGTGCGGATGCGACGTGACCGCGCGCTCGCCGTCTCCGACGTGAGTCCATTGTTGCCTTTAATAGATAATTAGTTAGATGCCGTTATTTAACACGATCTGATCGCCACTGTCGGCCCACATCGCCAGAGCCTCTAACTGCTGGGTAGTTTGTGTACACATCGTCGTCTACAATTTAAAACGATACGACAAAAGTGGAACACCTCACGATTCCGAATTACTTACACAATGTTGCGGAAAATGTTGGTTTTATATTTTAAATGGGTTTTCACAAGTTAGGTACCTACTTTTTGTGACAACTCGAGACTGCTAGACATTAGGAGTCTAAAACACAGAGTTTGATTGCAAAGAGTATTTGTAGCTCCCAAGTATAGCACTTGTATCTATCAGCACGCAAGATTCTTTTGAAACAAATGATTCAAAAGTAAATTAAAATCTTTATAATTTTATTTTTAAATCCAGCTTTTATCATGATAATAATGCATTGTCATGCGACTTACATACGCGGGCAAGGTTTCAGTTCAATCGAAAACCGTGAAGTGTGTTAAATTTAACTTGCAAGATTTAATTACACACGGACATTGGGACAGGTGAAAGTAAATAAAAGCTTGTAAAAATACATACAATATTATACACGTACCTAAAATATTAACTTCTAAATAAAATAAGCACAGAGCTTTGAACTTGACCTGCTCTATAAAAACCTGCAATTATTTTATACTCGTACTCGTATGTAGTACAGGTCAAGTTTAATAGGAAGCGTGAAGGCGGCGCGGGCGCATGCTGATCATCTAACGACAATTGTATTTGTAGAGGACCGATCAGTTTTCTATAGAGGTATTCGGCAACGACAAAAGTTTCGTTAAGCAGTATCGATGTATGACATAACATTTTTCATCGACTTCTCACTTGTAAAACTTACATAAGAATTAAATTGACTTCTCAGGAAGGACGAAGTTTATGTGTTATGATTTTTTATGATATTAATGATTAACAAACTACACTCTTACACTAATTTATTAAGAAAATCCAGACCGGTTTCGTTTAAGTCAAAGGTGGTTAACTATACTGTCTTACATAATATGTTCAAGTCATAGTCGCACTATTGTCTATATTGTAAGTGTTTTCATAGGAGTCCCCACCCAACCCGATCATAAACATTTTGAGTCCTCATTGTCTCCGTTTCAACTTGCAGTCTGGGTAGAATTTCTTTCGTCTGTACACATCTCTACATCTACGGGTTCTGTCAGATCATGTTTGTGGCTGTATTTATCAACCGATTTTCATGAAACTTTACACACACACTCCTTGCTTACATTGAATAACATGTGAATGATATTTTTTGGATTGGATGAAAAATGAAAGAGTAATAAAGAAAATTGAAAAATAAATTTTCTAAACAAAGCTTCCGAAGTCTACGGTTCACAAAACCACTAGTTTTTACAAAAGACTCACTAATACCGGTGGCCTCGGCCGCCATATCGTCCATTGCCGGGCTCCCCCGAGTATGCACTCGTGAGAATTCCTCTATGGCGCCGGCGGACTTTGGCTACATATGCGGTCTCTGTCTAGTAACTCCTTCTTACTTTTCTTTAACAAAAATGTTTCTTCTAAATCATTTACATCCTACATAATAAAAATACATGCAAACTAAGATTTATTGTCATTTAAAAATACCTGTTACTTTTTGTTAAAAAGGTTCTTTTGTAAAATAACGTTAGCTGAACGTATTATGATACACACATTCTACAAGTTATCACCTTTCCTTCTTATCACCATCAATTATTTTATTTATGTTTCTTTGTGTTCCTTGTATCTTGTCTGATTTAGTACTCATAAATTATTTAAACTGAAAATAATCTTTTTCTATTCTATTATTTTCAAAGAAATAAAATTCTAAACCATACAGGTTTTTAATAGTTTTATACTTTATTTGTATTTTTTGGTGCTGTGTTGTTTGACATAATATGATAAATATTGGAAATATTTTAAACGGATTATGGGAACTTAATTCTAATAATGATATAATGTCATTTTATATAAACAAAGTGTATATATACAAAGTGTATTATTTATTAGCTTCAGCCTAAACAAGTGGGTAGGAAATTTACAATGCCCTAATCGTAACCTACATAAGGTAGTGATAAAGTGCCTACTTTTAAATTTTTTATAATATTCGAACCTGGCCTTCTTACTTGATTCAGGCATAATTTCGACAATCCATTTGCCTTTTATTAACAGATCAACTAATTGCCTTACCAAAGACAGACATCCTTTTCTTTTTTTTTTAGAAAACGTCTGATACGGCTAGCCAGTACTTCAGCTAAGTTCTCACCAAATCCGAGAGAGGACGCTATACAATGCTTATAATTCAGTATGGTGTGTCCCAAGCGTTACACTAGTCTTATACTGACAGCTAGATGACGACTGACAGTACTGACAACCGATCCGTTAACACAAAATTTGTGTCACAAATGTTTGTATTGTGGGAGTGTAGCGAAAATACCATGTTACATGCTTACCAGAGGCATTGGGCAACGGCGGCCTTGGGCAAAATAAAAATAACACCGTCCAGGATGATGCTACTGATATAGATAAATTGCAATAATAGATATACCCCTATACTCAGATAGACCCTGCGAGGTCTTCGTAGTATGAGACATTGTAATGTATAGATTGTATTTTACGTGTATTGGAAAAAAAAAAGATACTACTAATCCACACCGGTTATCAAATTTGAATGTTGACTTAAGTTCAATCCGTACCGAGATCTACGGTTACAACAATTAGCTACATTGCAATTCATTTACATCCGTGTGTTTTCGCATACTGAATCGAAACGAATTTAATTGTTTCAACATTCTCACGAAAGTTTTAAGTGGCAACGGTACTTATTATTTAAGTATGTAGAACTAGTAGACCAACAAAAAATGATCACGGAAGTACATCTTTTAAAACGATGCTACGGTAATGATCCTACACTTTTTGACGTTGCACCATGTCCATGTTATTGCATTAATTCTAAAGTAAAGTAATTCATCAAAACCAGAGTACATACCATCATAACTACTATAAAACGAAATCCTTGGCTAATGTCTTATGTGTTTTGCGATAATTTAATTAATAAATTCATATGTCATAGTGACACCCTATGAAAGTTAAAAGTTAAAAAGAGCGAATCTAATCTACATGTTAATACCTACATTTACTGCAACAGGTAAAGCCTGTGAGTAAGAATCTGGCAATAAATCTCACGGCCTCTCTTTTACTGTCTTTTGGTATTTAAAAAAATCTATTTTTATAATACCTACGTACTTGGATGACATTTCAGTTTTAGTGATTTATAATTTCTATCTAAATATTTAACGCACATTAACATTACGGCATAGACTTGCCACCTATTACGTGGGATCAAAAATTTACTGGCAAACTGTGGGATGGTAACGCACCTCTGCCTAGCCCATCGGAGATATAGGTGTGATGTATGTCGACATTAAACAATGTTTTAATTTTAGTTATATATTATTTTTAAGCACTTACGAAATGATCTTAATTGAATAACTAAGTCTTAATGAAAAAGATTTTGATGAATATCGACATTTCGGAGATGAGTAGTCACATAATGTTTGGTAATTTACTTACAAACTTTTCAAATTTAATTGAATGCTAGCAACGATATGGTTATTTTAAAGTACCGTTTTAATGCTATGGATTTTTACTATTAAAGCCTATTACTATTAAAGTAAACACTAGGTACTTATTTACAATAACTGCTTCGGTAGCATGGTCTGTAGTGTATCGGTTCGATTACCGGGTCGAATCAAATATTTGTGTGATAAACAAATGTTTGTTTTGGAGTTGTTGGATGTTTATCAGTTGTCTAGATTGGGCACAAGCTTATATTAGCTTAATTTGGTTTAGATGACATTGTGTGAGAATGTTCAAAATATTCATTTATATTTTATTATTTTTTAATCGATCCATTATTTCTATTAAGTATTTTTGAGTTAAAACATATGAAGAAAAATAGGCACCTACTCGTAGCCTTACTTATTTCTTTATCAAATCATCACATAAACAGTAGATACACCAAAGTTTAGGAGTTTTGTGAAATCTTGAGTACATAAAGGATTGACAACACAGAAAGAAACATTCTCATTTCGTTCAAGTTTCGGAATCCTTATAAGTACTCGTAGTTTCGTCATGTCTGTCCAACCGTCTGTCCTCGACTTTCTTTCTAAACAATAAGTGGTAGAAACATGAAACTTTGCATGGATATGTGTATTAACCACATTGATAAAGTGCTAAAACAAAATTATGAAAAAACAATTTTTTTTGGGGTACCTCCCCTACACGTTACCAGATTTTTTTTTATTTTTCTTACGTCTACCCCGCAGTGTAGGGTAGATATGTCTTTTAAAAACATAGAGAGGTTACTAGGTCGCCGCAGTCGCGAAACGTACCGTTACCCTGCATATATTTGAGCGAAGCGAGTATAAATTCAAAATTCTGGCTTCGTAAGAACCTGGGTAATTCTATAAGCTTTCGATGAGTGCAAGAAAATCCGAAATCTGCCGAGTACCTATTATAACAATTTAACATAAATCGTAACAAAAATAATTTGAGTCAAAAATGATTTTTTGATTTAAGTATTCCTTTGCGAGATATTCAACTTTATAGCTAGTTTTTTTGGTAAAACAGAGCGAAACTGAAAATATTTGTGATGGTAGTCCATGTAATGAACTTTCAAGGAAAACTATAACGGATCCGATAACCCTCTTAGTTCAGGAGTTATAGAGGTTATTATGTGTGACTACGGAACCCTATTCAATACTTGGCACGACACGCACTTGACCGGTTTTTTCTTCTTTTAATTGCTTAAACGAATGACCCGTATGAAGAGTTTGTAAATAAATAATGAACGTACGGACCTTCTACATTATTGGGTCAGTGTCCCCTGCTACATTGTGTTGTGCGAAAAAATAAACTTCCAACGTTCAATTTGTATAACTTTTGATTTCTTTCTTCTTAGTCTCTTTGTTATCATAAATAACTTATAAATTTATGAGTATATCGTTGTGAAATGTAATCTTCAATACAACGGGGATGAGGTCAGGTTTGATTTTTTATACTTAATAAGTTTTTTATCATACATTGTACTATGATAATGTAATGTTGTCATCATTGCAATATCTCTAATGAAAAGAAGGTCAACTATGATGATCAAGGAGACCGTGATTCACGTCATCGGTGGTGTAAAAAAGTCGTGTCGTACCATCGTCGTGTCGTAGCTCGTAAGTTATACTCGTAGATAACTAAAGGCCGCAGAGTAACTAAATGTCATCACTTCCATACTCATAATAATAATATTAAATATTATCACGAGATTTTCTGAGCCGGATGTGAGGCATAGCATTTGCATCAACTGGACAATCATGCGTAATCCATAGGGTTGATGTGAATACCTTAAGCTCTTCGAGCAATATAATTTAGTATCCCTAAATGATCGACCGTATTCTTGATGGTTCAATAGTGGTTTTTAATAACCCTGCTGATCTCTTCTCGTAAATCCTATATCTCCGAGATGCATTATACATCTACATATGTCCACTAGTTTTCTTGGCCCCACGTAATAGGTAATATATAAAATAATAGATAATAGGTAAAATAATATAAATACGTAATTATTATACACTTAATTTTACATAATAAATAAAAATGTTCGAGTAGTTAGTATGATTTGTAGGGGTCTTAAAATGGTGTTACATAATATTAATAAATAAGAAATGGCTTGGAGGCAAACCGACTTTAATAAGTATTATTTACGACGAACTTCTAATTGATATGATTTAAAAGGCCCTTAACAAAATATTATGATTGTAATGAACCATTCAAGTGCGGCATTTTGTGCAGGTATTATACACTTGAAACCTGGATAGCAGAGATTGGGTATGTACGAGTACAAACGGTTTTCGCTGTTGGATTTTAGTTTTAGATTAAACTAGGAGCTGCGGTCGCTGCCGTGGTACTGCGCTGCAGAATGCAATTGAGCGAAGCGACTATTTCTATAAAGGCATTTATCAATCTATAAGGAGCAGGTTTTGTTCGAGACCGAATTTTGATTTAGGACCCTCAAAAAAAGTTATTGACATATTTTTGGTCAATAACTTTTTTGAGGGTCCTAAATAAAAAATTCGGTCTCGAACAAAACCTGCTCCTGAGAATGCTAGATTTTTGAGTGAAAAAATCATGAAAATCGGTTGGGTAGTTGTCGAGAAACAATTTCACATCGAGTTGCAATGGCCTGATAAGGAGCTCCGCTCGCTCAATAATGGTTCCCGGTAGTGGCAATAGGATTGCCCCCTGCGTAGCACCAACCAGACTACTGTCAAAATGTGGGTGTGTAAAACCTCTGCATACTCCCCTGACTATTAATCACCTCGGGATATTATTATGTGCTATAGACTTTACTCTTATTGACAGGTTTCCAGTTGAGCTGACTACCTGCTTTAATAGCATGAAGGTAACTAAGTCCGGTCAGTCTAGTCGGGGCCCGTGTATAAAATCTTCCAAACAGGTCATGACCGTTTTGAAGATGAGTCACATTACAAGGAAAATAGGGAGGGATGCCGTCATTGAAGCAGCCGCGGCGTGCCGTACCACCTCGCTCTGCACACGATAAGTCACGTTTCTCAATTTATTAACGATATTAACATCTTTGATCAAATTATTAATAATTATCATTAGCTTAAAGTTGAGTTCATCATGAACCTAACATTAATCCGGTTCCACTCGTTGTAGTATTTGAACCAATCGGTTATTGATCACTGATCAGATCTTAAAATAGATACACCGATCATATATCCACCGTTAGAGACGCTGATTGTGATCATTTTGCTTTTATGATTCATTACACAATTAGGTGTTCTGATAAAAAAATAATAATCATTTGAAGATAAAGCACTTTGATAATAATGAAATGTTGCTACAACATTTATAAAGTTGCTTTTAATTTAAGAGGTTTTTTTTAAGAAAAGTCTCTGATAGTTATCACATGCATACATGAAAGATATGGCGAAACATGTATGGCATTAAATGCAGACGTTTAACGATTTAGTCAGTTTAATTTGGTAATATCAATAAATTTGAACATTTCATGAAATACTTAGCAACATGATGATGTCAATCCCAAGAGGGAGGTTCATGACCCAGTGCAACATACTAGTATATATACTTGTATAGGAACATCAACTCACATACCACCGTTTATAACATTTACTGCACCTAAAGCGTGAATTTTATGTTTTTTCCCGAAATCATGTACCTATCTCATTGCACCTATCTCAGTAAGTATTTAAAGTAACGTGACTATTAAAAAATACCACTTAAGAAGCACAATTTGTAAGTTGTTATTTTAATGTCAACATGTAGAAACAAGGCCCCCAAAGTAAAATTTTAATTTGTGCAGTTAACCTTCCCTAATTACTAAGTCCGTAAGTTCTATGTAAATCCATAATTACGGACATAACTATTTTATAATGAAAAATATCATTAAAACCCTTTTCAACCTACTTCCAAAAAAGGAGGAGGTTCTCAAATCGACTGTGTTTTTTTTATATTTGTTACCTCGTATGTCTGGACTGGCTGAACTGATTTAAGAAAATGTTTTTTTAAATGAAAGCTACTACTTCCCAAGTGGTCCCATTTCAATTTTGTCCCATTCCGGTAATTTGAAGTCGGTTGTTGAGTCAATTTTTGACGGGTAAGTATTTATCTTTTCTTCCCTCATCCATTGCCCGCGGACTTTGACAACCTATTCGACTCTCCAACACTCATAAACCCTTTTAATGTTAGGTATGAAATAAAGTTCAGAAGGGCAGACCAGACCAGTGGGACTTATAAGTACACTCCAGCAGACCTACATACAGTTATATGCCTATCTATACATACAACTCAATTGGTCCAAAATTATTTGGGAAACTCTGAGAACATTATGATAAGATAAGATAATATAAGATAAGATAAGATAAGATATTTATTTTGCAGAACATGTGTGTATAATAGTACAACTTAAATCTTATTATAAGGTCTTAACTAGGGTTAGTATCAACATGTACCATAATCATGGTGTACAAATTATTATTATTCATGTTATTAATTTTGTACATATAACTCAATAAATTATTTAATTTATAAATGATTCAATTATTAAATCGATTAGTATTCATAAATTAGTATTATTGCAGATCTTAGCATCTTATGGACCTACAGAACATAATATAATCGGATTCTTCTGTTAAATTACTTTGCGTTAACATCAATTTACATATATTTGTTTGTGTTGTTTTTTGTAACGGACAATCGCCTGTCCGTCAGTTCAGTGCCTTCTTCACTAATCCGTTGTTATTTTGTATGCATGTTTCCGCTATTACGATTATTATCTATATATGTTGTAAGATATGATAATGTGATGTCGTAAGCAATAGCATTACTCGTATACTTTGTTTAACCAGAAATAGGTTTAAAACATTAATTATATGAGGAGGTACCTTACGAATATTTAATTAATGTTTTATTTTATTTATAGCACGTCAAAATGACTTAACCAGGCGCGCGGTGAGCCTCGGCAAAGTCCAAAAAATGAAGGCCGCTATCATAGGTGACGAAGTTTAAATTGTGCTTTAATGTCTACAATGATTATGTGATAATTAATTATACAAAGATAATTAGTTAATCAACCTGTTGGGATTGGTTAATTAAACTAGTTTTAATAAGTCAGTAAATTACAACTTGAAAATAGTTATAAGCGCAAGCGCAAGCTAATTCAGCAAGCTGGACTGCAGTCACTTCCTCAATGAAAATATATTAGCCTGTAAGGAGGTCGTTTCGAAATGATCACTTCGAAGGTAACTGGGATTAGGTACTACTCAGAAATTGCCTACTAAAGTTTCCATAAGCTCATGTAATTACTTTTTACCTATAAATTCTTTATTCTCTACAGATAAAGAATAATTTTTTAATTTATTCTTTATCTGTAATATATACATCATATGTATGGTCTTTTTTAGCAATTGAAGATGACAACATTTTAGTTTATATGGGTACAGATTTTTTTCTATAAAACATCTGCCAATATAGAAAAAAATCTACCAAGTTTTCATTAAAAGTTTGATAACAACACGTTTAAAGTTGCAAAGGATTTTTCAGTTCCTTAGAATTGTTATGAAAAGAAACTTCAAAAAAGAAAGATCAGGGCGCGATTACAGTTTTTTAACCGAGTGTTTGAGGGGAATAGGATGCTCGTTGGAAAGTTTTTGGTGAGTGTTGTGTTGTTATTGTGATTCCCGGCATCACCCGCGAGGGGCCAACCGTTGGGGGAGCGTAATGTAATAGCCAGACGAGACGGGGACGCTAACAAGTGGCTGGAGAGTAAATTGATATTTTAACAAGTTTGTTTTACCAGAAATTGCAACCAATTACATTAATCCCAATGGGATAATTTGTTCACGCATATGTTTGTTTTCTATCAAAAATGTTAACCGACCTTTTATTACGTCCTTGTGAAGGCCGATCGTCTAACAATTATTATAGTAACTAAATTGTGAACAGCGTATAAAATGAAGTAAAATGTTAGACGAAGACGTGACGAGTCTTGGTATTACGCAAGCTTGAGGCACAAAGAACTAGGAAGTAACCTTTACCATCTGAAACCGTTTGAACAAACATAAGTATTCATGTTACCTGTTGTTAGGTATGCACGATCTTAATGAATCAATAGACGATTAATATAAATACTTACTTATTCTTGGTAATATTTTTACCTCATCTCACCTCGACATCTCAACTCAATGGCTTACTATCATAGTAAGCTGTGACGCAGCTCGTTAGAAAAATTTATCTCATTTTGTTTTTGGTCAAGTTCTCAAACTCAAACTCAAACGCATATAATACACGTAAGGTAGGTAAAGTCAGTCCAAACGTCTACTCTTCATTCGAAATGTTTTTATTGAAAAAACCTTCTTTCTTCTATCTACGAGATTTACACTATCATCGACCTTCATGATCGGGGCTTGAGGACGGCGGGATAGTCACCCGCCGTCCATACAGAAGCAGGCTAGAAGAGTTTCACTCACCGACGCGAGATAAAACCCTACCCCAACGACGCGGGATTCACATCCCGACCAAACCTCCAAAGAGGCCACATAGGTGGGCAAAGTCCGCCGGGCGTCACCGGAAATACCTTCTGGTGCATACCAGAGACGCCCGGCAATGGACGTAAGAGCGGCCGCGATCGCGCGGACTTAAAAAAAAACAACGCTGTGTTTTATTGCTATATTGTTCGTGTTTTGAAAAATTCAAAGAACGATAATTGATTGTTATAGTACCTACTTAGAACATTAATTAGCATAGAGAAATGAAAGGGTCTTCTGATGTTGACGTTTAATATGTTACCTATATTAGGTGAAGGAAGGTTAATAAAGTGTCACTAGAAACTCAGACGGGTACTTAGTCCTGGCAGCGTGTGAGGCAGTGTGCGGAGAGACACCGGCGCCGGCGCCGCACCATCTCGCGGAAGCAGCTTATAACCACGCCTGCAGATGATTGATGGTGGACGCAGTGAAAGCACTTGTGTATGTACAAACATGTTGAACCTTAGCGGTATCAAAACTAACCACAAAAACAGCGTGCCCAAAACACGCGTTACAATTTTTCTCCTACATTGCACAATACGAATTTGTTAACGGGAACCGGCCATCTACATTCGACTTTTTTGTTTGTGCACGGGCGAGAATAAATTGATAATGTTGGTAATTTGGCGCCCGGCCCGAGTGCCGTTGCCCGCTACACTAATGAGTTTATAATGGACACAATAATATGGGATGATAATATATTTTCAGAATCAATGTCTAGTTCGAGTACTACGCACTCGCGGTAATAGCCAGGTATTAAGATATCACGAATATTTAGATGTATCTGCTGTATCCGGGACGGTCGGATTACTTTTTAGATACGCCATCAATCGTCGGGTTACAAACAGGTCAATTTTATTCACGTAAAAAAACTTATTAACACCACAGGTAACGACAAAAAAGTATGACTCATGTTGTTGTGTACCAATATTGTACATAATCAGTGATATATAGGTACTACTGTACATCTAACGATTTTAACACGCAGCAAACACCAAACGAAATGACTAAGAAAAAAAGTAATTTGTAAGGAATATTAGAAAAATTAAGAAAACTTAACGACAAAACTTTAGGCTGTACGAAGTTCGCCGGAACAGCTAGTAACATATAAATATGGTTGACCTGACCCCGCCAATGTTGTTTAAGCAAAAATATTCAGGGATGGACCCTTTTGACTTAGGGGTTTCAAAATAGTTTACAGCCGATTCTCAAACATGCCAATTTTGCACACAAATTTTCATAAAAATCCGTCAATTCGTTTCGGAGGAGTTTGGAAACAAACACTGACACGAGAATTTTATATATTAGATAATTTTAAACGAGGTGTATGAAAATCTACTGAATTTTAATCCTGATTATAGTGATTTTGTTGCAAACCAACATTGCCCAATGTCATTTTTCAAATATCGTAAAATTACTGTTGGTGACTGCCTAGCAGTGAATTCCCCAAAAATATCCCAATAACTTTACCCAACTAACTCCTACTAAGCTCTGGAAACAATAGACGCATTACAAAGCTAGATTATGCAGAGGCTTCAAGCTTATTTATGGCGGCTGCTGCTGCGCTTAGAACTATTAATTAATGAGAATAGTTTATCTTCTACTACAACACACAAATCGTATTAGCAATTAGGAGTTTATGACTAATTATATAGGAAACTTCATATTAAGTTTAATATCCTCTTCACTCAATTTTCATAATTACATACATACAGTTAGTCAAGCCTTTACCCCGTTGGAGACTATAGAACTCCACTTGATACGATCTTGGTATACGTTTTTGTTTCTTCCATTTTCATAAGTATTTTTTGTGCATGCTCTTAAAAATGTCTTAATACAGGCAATTTAAAAATACTTTCCGATAAGATTACAGCATGTACCAAGTTCAATACTAAATTATTATGATGATACATTGTCAAACCAGACGGATATTATTTACTTTGATGTATTTATGACCATTATCTATTTACACAGTTGGACTCGAATTTGACATAATAGGTATTTAAAAAAAAAATAATTTTACAATGAAACGTCGCGTTTGCAAAAATACACATATTTTTTTATCATCAGCCTGCCCCTATACCAAATATTTTGGGTAAGGGGTAAAATGTATTCTTCCTCCATACATCCCTGTCCTACGTCCTCTCCTCAATCACTCCCTTCCTTATCAATTCTATTTCACGAACTCCATCCATCTTTTCACTACCTTTGCTTCTAAAACCCTCTACATTCATACTTTGCACCTTTCTAACGACATCTACTCTCTTCTCATAAGTAATAGGTACCTATGTCAGGCATATGTCACTCGCCTAACAATTGCAAAAAAATACGTGACGTCAGCGACAACTTCCAGTTGTAAGTCACTTTACTGGACAACCCTAACTATGATGTTCTCTGTAAACAAAAGAATGTGCTTTAATTAACGTCGGAGTGCAAGTTCTGTATGTAAGTACTATTCCCTATTCTGTGCCTATGTCCATACCATGACAGTGCTCAGAATTCTTATTTGTGTAATCAATCATATACATTTAGACAAAATAGGGCACTCAATGGTAAATCAAATGATGCTAAAACTATAAAAAGCATTCAAACAAAACGTTATATTATGTTTTTGCTGACGTTACATACTTAACCGGGAAGCGTGGCGTAGTGTGTAGATATCTTAACATAACAAAAACAAAACATACATATCGCCGATGAAGAGTCAATAGATAATAAGTGCAAAAATGCAACTTTCCAGGAGGCGAAAAAAACGTCTCATGTCGGTTTGAATTTATTTTTACCAGATTTTATTTTTTTAATAGTTCATTATACTATCGTACAATATTACAAAACAATTTGTTTTCGTATAATAATACTAAGCACTAAACAAATTGCAGATTGTAGGTATTGTATCGTGGAATTAAATATAATGTTGGAATTTGGAAAGTTGGTAGTAGTTTGGTATTGCCATTGCAGATAGTAGAAATAGTTTCTAAACTTACTTAACAATATTAAAAAATACCAGGAAGATAAAATAAAATGAAATGATTATGTGATAAAAGGGGGGTATAACTAGAAAAACTATCGATAATAATTACGATGAAGTAGAAATAAAACAAATATTTTTTTAAATCCCTTCATCAACATAACTTGTATGTAATTTTTTGTCTACATTATTCACCTATCTTACTGCATCCTCTTAATTTACTTTTCATATCATGTTGAAACTTTCCATTTGGGGGTCTAGAGTATCCCAAGTAATTTTCGCCTTTCATTCTACGCATTTTTGCCAGATTTCTTTTCCAAACATTAGGTTCAGCTATGTGTCGCCGCTTTTGGCCTAGGTTCATGTCACCAAACTCTACTTCAGGATCTGATGTATTACCACGGGCATTGATTGGAGGGTGGTAATCATTCTCACTGCTCACGTCTGTATCAATTATATTATTATTAGCTGTAAAATTTAACAATATCGAAGGACTATCACGATTACTCACGGCAACAGAATTCGTATCTGTCAACATAGGAGCAGACTAAACCTTTCTTAGGCTTTTAATAATGTTTTTATCTTCCGTGAGACCAGAAAGTGACCAGGATCTGATAAGGCTGAACTGGCGAACGTACGGCAATGTAAGGGTGGAATTTGGTAAACGCGAAACTTCAAGATCCAGGTCGCGATGATTAAGTTCAATAGTGTAGAAGCTGCAGGCTCTATATCACTTGGCTGTATTAAGTAACTGGGGCCAAGCTCTTCAACGATACTTATAGATATAGGAGCTGTAGGCTCTAAATCATTAGGCTGTATTAGGTTTCTGGAGCCAGGTTCTTCAACGATAGTCTCGTGGTGCATCTGAATTTCCAAGTTCGGTGAGTGGCAGTCTATACGATCAAACTTATCGCGCTCGGAAGGGAACTAGAACAATGAAAAGACAGTAAAATCTCACCCTTCTGGGATTAACGCTTGGCCGATGAAGAGATCTATATAGAGATAAATTTCTAGAAAACACAGTAAGTAATTAATGTAAAACTGTGATCATACCGACCCCAAGATAAGGCAAGCTAAGGATAAGGCTAAGGGTAAGCAAATAAAATAGGGACCATAATTTCGATACTAAACTCTGCCTGGCCAGTACCTACTGAAATAAAATAATTATTAGACTTACAAGCTGATGATTGTGTCCAAATATTTCTTTATATTCATTTGCCGTGGGGTGTCTTAAGTCGGTCACATTGTCGATAGTGAGACTTCCCAAAATCTTTCTGCTTCGCAAGCCTTGATACATTTGATTACTTCGTGACATTACCCTAAAAAAAATGTTAGTATTTGTAAGTGGTAACTTCATTATTTTAAATTATTTGCTAAATGTTTAGAAACAATAACCTCTAACTGCGGTAAAGTACAATTTTAATAAATATTACTTGATTGACATACCTGGTACAGTTTGCACAAGCTATAATGTTCCAATTTTACACATTAAAAACTGATTATCAGCGAAAAATCACAATTACAAGAACTTTGACACTTCACTTCTCCCGTTAAACACAAATACAAACGAAATGAAAGACAAGTGGCGGGCGGGATCCTCACCGTCGTTTCATCGTTTGTGTTTTGTATACTCTTCTCTTTCTCTCCCTTCTTACAAACCGCTGCTGCATCGACAGGTCGCAACCTGTCAATACGCTTGGTACTATGAACACAAGTGGACGCATTTAAGCGTAGATAGAATCTATTGCCATCATAAATTACGTAATAATACTTATTTTATTATATTGCCACAACAGTTTATCTAGCAAAAATAATAAGAAACAGACCCTAAATCTTCATTAGTAAGGTGTATTACGCTATTTTACTATATTTTATTGAATAAAACAAAAATGGCTAAAATGTCAGTTATTATATATTGACTCTTCGTCGGCGATATGTAGGTAATGACATCTTACAAAGTATACCTACATGATGTGTAACGGAGTTTCTATATTTAGTATGTATTTGTATCAGTTATCTAGTTCTCACAGAAACAAATAGACACAAATCACGTCTTATCCCCGAATAAGCAATAGACTTTGCAAACCCCCGTAATAGGTGGCGAGCCTATTGTCGTTTCTGGGGAGTATATTTGCCAGAGCCTCTTCGGTTAGTGAGCAGGTGCACCGTGTTATGTGGCAAAGCAAAACTAGTCTGTTTTAAAAAAAACTATAGGTTAATTATTTAAATAGTACTAATTTTCAACTTAACACTACGGAGTTGAATTAGAATTAGTAGCGGAGTTCGGGAATAGAAGTGTGTTGGGACTGTAGGAACATATGATATTTATACAATTGGGATCTTTGGTTCGTCGGAAGGGATACAATAACTTATAACTAAAATAAGGGATGGTCAAATGGAACGAGAAAGTGCGACACAATGAGCGTTGGAGAAATAAGAATAACAAAGATAGTTAAATGAAATGTGAAAGTACGTACAATGAGTGGTAGAGAAACAAGGAAAGTATAGTTAAATAAGATAAGAGATTACTATACAATGAGTGTTAAAGATAACTTAAAACTAGGTATATAGGGCTAGGTCTTGTTTTTTTGTTTTTTTTTTTTTAATTCCGCGGCCTAAGGCTGTTGCCACTCTAACGTCCGTTGCCGGGCGTCTCTGGTTACAAGCAGGTATTTCCAGTGGCGCCTGGCGGATTTGACCACCGCTGTGGTCTCTGCGGGGGTTTGGTCGGGATGAGAATTCCGCGTCGTTGGGGTAGGGTTTTATCCCTCGTCAGTGAGTGAATCTGGTTGCGTGCTATGGGGCAAAGGCCCCGCAGCACGCAACCCTTCTAACCTGCTTCTGTAAGGACGGCGGGTGGTGATCCCGCCGTCCTCAGGCCCCGATCATGGAGGTCGATGGTCTTGGACGTAGATGAGTCTGCGGCGTCCACGCCGCTGACTACGGAACTCGGCGGGGAGGGTATGCTCCCTCTCCCTCTCGGCCGCCTCCTTCGCGAGCATGACTTGCTCACAGAAGGACACGGCCGCGTTCTACCTACTTGCACTGGAGACCATGGCTTGGAGCATTGTTTCCAGCGAGAGGATATCCACGCCCAGACGCACTACGAGGTCCCGGCGCTGACTTGCCCACGCAGAGCACTCCACCAACGTGTGGAGTGCGGTGTCGTCGTCGGAAACCTCACAGTGTTGACCCCGGGGTGTGACCTCACGATGGATGCGAAACAGATAGCTACCGAAGCATCCATGCCCGGTAACGATCTGCGTCTCACGATACGTGAGGTCACCATGCTGCCTCTGCAGCCAATCGTCCATGATCGGTCTCACAGCACGTGGTATCCCACCTGGGTTGCTCAAGTCGCACCCTCCATGACTCCATGAGATCCTGGTGGAGTTGGGACCGCTGGTCCTCAATTTCTCGAGACGTAGGCCTGTGGTCCCGCTCCAGCGCCTCCTTGCGCCATTGGAACAATGAGGCACGGATACGGATCAGAACCAGTTTCCCCGTCCTCCACACCTTGGGAAACTGGCCCCTTTCGAGGCATGTGCTAAAGAGTCCATCAGTCGAGGCCCGAGTTCTTCGAGGAGGGCTAGGTCTTAGGCTACATAACAACCGCGTGCAGGTGAGGATGACTTGGGTCCTGGAGACATTGGTAGGGCCGCTTATCACCCTTAGTTCTAATAACACTAATCTGAGAGGAGATAGGTTTATACATGTTTTAACATACTTATTTAGTTATTTATAGTGCATACATCTATATAGACATACATGCTAAAACATTACTCTCCTTTTGGGACTGTTGGATAAAAAAAATTAAGAGGATACTAGATTGTTAGTCATGTCAAACACTTTTGGTTCAATTTCACGCCAATTGTGTTACGGACATTAAACGAGTAGTAACTCTAAGAGTTGCTGGTTTGCGGTTTTTTTTTCACTTCTCGGCTTTTTCTACTTGAATAACATGATTTTGGGAACGGTACACTTGTTAACATGAATGTACAAATAATATTCTCTCTGTCCCGAGAATACACTGAGTACGTAAAGTTGTTTAAAATTGCACTAAAGTATCCTAATAACAGTGGTTATTTTAATGAGTTAACGTTTGATTAATGTGCAATCAAAGAATCACGACAAGCAGATAGAGGTAAAGTTACTTCACCTTTACTCAAAGGATGTTCTACAGTTCGTGATTTATCGACGATGGCTGACTATTCAGCTTAGTTTAACTTCATACAAGTATACGAGTACAACTCTTTGCATGTTTATTAACATGATTATCTTCTTTGTAGTTAGTAGGTATAGGTAAGTGCACTGCAATCAAGATGCCACCGTTAACATTATAGATATACAACGTACACAGTCGATTTGTTCAAGTACGTTAATGTGTAGAGACAAACAAATATACATTGATAAATGGCCTCGTTATTGTAACGGTAGGAGAGTTGCATGAGTTTTTATTTTGAGGTCACTATATTTCTTTGTAAAGCATGTTACATGCTTTTTAGATCCAACATGAAGACATCATGCAACACATTTATTTTTTAAAGAAAAAGTTTCTATTGAGTCTCTAATATGTTTAAAATAGAATTGTACTTTAGGTGTATTCATAACCAGTGGTCAATTATGAATGTGCTAGTTAATTATAAATGAATGAAGTTTAAGGTTAACTATACGGCTATGTAGCAATTTATACAGTATTAACGCTTGAGATATCTCAAGCGTTAATCCTGTATAAATTGGTGTATAAAGTTGATTATAAATGTGGGTTTATTAGCATTATAGTAAGTTTATAGGTTTATAGAGCCTTCACCCCAAAACACATAAAAGCAGTGAACCTATCTACATATAGGATATACTGTAACAGTTGTGTACTCAAAGCAACTAGTAACTTTAGAGTAACATTAAAACGATCCCTCGTTTCTATCCTCCTACTCGTTCTTCAGAGAAGCTCAGACTAAGGTTGAAGTGGAAGTAACATAATTGAAAAGAGTTTTCCAGACATATAATATTGTTGGATGTTATAGGGGGGGACACAATGGTTATGTCGCTTTGGTACTCACCATGTACTCACACATAAAGGGCTCGAGCACAATGCGTGATACACGGATGTGCGTGAGTCAGAGTGCGGTCTGTGACATCCTCACATTCCTCACAAAGTTACTCGCAGGAAACACTTATTAAGTTATTATTATAATGTCACCGTGAGATCAACAGAAATTTCCTAAACAAGCTGCAAACACGAGTACATTAGATCCGGTGTGCGTCGGTGCAATTTAAGATTCTCTGCGACCATTCTTTCAATTAGCCATTTCACTTAAGTTTATCGTGTTATAACCAAAATACATGTCGACACAGATAAATAACCTACATAATATAAACATGCAAGAGTGCTCATAACTGTTAGTGTATCGAAATAAATACAGGGTGTCGGTTGCGAGCTCGGACGGCACATTATAGATGATGGTAGGCCGAAAGAAGGCCGCGGCGCGACCTTCCAAATGGTGGGCGCCGATCATTGACCGGAGCTTAGGATTGCGCTTCGTCACACTTAACTGGTCGAATGTTCGCGGTGTACCTGCTTATTTCGTACAATCATTAACGTGCGTTTTCAATTACAATTTTGCGAATTTCCAAAGGTCCCGTTCCAGAACTTATCGTAAGGAACAAAGAAGTAATGATTGCCAAGAAGTGATGATATGCAATTCAATGTTATTTGTAATTAGGCTTCTAAGTGTACCGGCTTTATAAAATTTTGTAGGACTGGATATATTTTAGGATTTTTCAGTTATACATATAGGTAGCGGTAACAGACTTGCCTCCTATTACGTAGGGCCAAAACAATATGATGAATTGTGGGCATATAAAATATCTCTGTCTAATCCTGCTGGGAAATAGGGTTGAGGTTGATTGTCTGTGTGTGCAGAACCGTACAATATTAGAAGGTACCTAGTAAACGTAAATGGTATATCTATTTAAAATAGCAACCTTTTCAACGCTTACTTAACATTAACTAGTTTTAATTAACTGCTTCGGTGGCGTTGTCGGTAGTGGATCGGCTTTCGACTCCGGAATCTCGGGTTCGATTCCCGGGTTGAATCAAATATTTGTGTGATCCACAACTGTTTGTTTCGGAGTTTGGGTGTTTTCTATGTATATTATGTATGTATTTAGAAATATATAAGTATGTTTATCAGTTGTCCAGATACCATAGCACAAGCTTATAGCTTAGTTTGGGCTAGATGACGTTGTGTGAGAATGTCCAAAAATATTTGTTATTTATTTATTTATTATAATTATATTATTTTACAAGATCATTATTATCAAGTTATAGAATTTGATGCCTAATTATCCATGAACCTACATTACAGCATTGGTTGATTTTCAATTATATTAAAATAGATAATTAGGTATATAATTGAATTGGAAGTGCCAAGAAAAATAATCAATCTTATTTTTTCGACGTCTTAATAGACAGAATTACTTTTTGTAAAAAAAACACATAATAAGTACAATATACTACTACCTACTTCCTAATGTGTTAATATAAATAATTATTGTAAGGATAATAATAAAATGAATATTCTACTTCATTATAAGCATAGTGGATATTTTATTAATAAAACTACTGTTTTACTGCAGAATAATTATCAGACATAATAATATTTTTATAGTTTTCTCGTTCTCAGTCTCATGGGAACCTATTAATGGGAATAAAAAGCAAATTAATAGCGTTCTTGGATCTCAGTCTACCTTTGTACTAAATTTGATTAAGGTTGGTCAAGCTGTTACATGATGACAAATTTTACAAATTTACTATTTATAATTTCCTTTCTACAATGTAAAGCTTATCTCCCCTTTTTAGGGTTCCGTAGATTATACTCGGAACCCTTATAGTTTCGTCATGTCCGTCTATCCTTGGCTTTTCTCCTAAACGGCTAGTGTTAGAAAGAGGGCGTTTTACGTATGATAATGAAACTTCCCCTACACGTAAAGTATGGATGATTAATTTTTTCTCACGTCTACCCCATAGTGTGGGGCATCATAAAATAGGTCTTTTAGAAACATTGAGTGAGCAAGACGTGTTTTTTTAAATGATGATAATGATATTTAACTTTAGTCATTTTTTTTTAAACAGTGTTCTTTTTCCTCTAGAAGCCAAACGGCGCTGGTTCAAAACATCTGAAAAAACCAAGACGATAGTCCATGTAATTAACTTTAAAGAAAACTATAAAGGATCAGATAACTCTGTTAGTTCAGGAGTTATAGAAGCTACTATGGGTGACTACGGAACCCGATTCTATGCGTGGCCCGATACGCACTTGGCCGGTTTTTATAGTTATTGTGAAATTATTTATTGTGGTCTATGTTTTTGTTCGAAAATATCTAATTGCTCAAATCATCATAGGCCAAAGAACTGGGAATAACGATAGTTAGATATGATAATGATGTCATCATAACAAATCGATATTGGAAAAAAGTGGCAGATATTGTAATAATACGAAACTGATTGATTCTTGGCATATGACGCATCATTTGGCGATGCGTTCAAACGGATCCTCCACTGGTTATCAGGTAAAAAGAACACTATGTACGCAAAAAATCGTTACAAATTACCTATTAAATACTCAATACTCCCACTTATGTTCATCACCTTCTAAATAAACTAGAAGTTCATCGAGAACACAAATAAACCGTGCGAGTCGGATTCACGCACGATGGGTTCCGTAACTACCATTATCTAAAAAGAAATGGAGCACCCTTAAATATTTATTTTATTCTATTTTTTAGTATTTGTTATTATAGTAGCAACAGAAATACATAATCTGTGAAAATTTCAACGGTCAAAATATCACGGTTCATGAGTAACAGCCTGGTGGGACTTAGCTTAGTAATAGGGTCCCGTTTCGCCCTTTGGGTACGGGGCGAACCTTAAAAATGGAACAGTACATTATCATGTCTGTGAAATAACTGTAGGTGCCCTATGTAGATGTACTCAATGTAAGTATTAGGTACACAGATGCTGTGTTACTAACGACTATATCTACTGGGAATTTTACGTAAATAACAGTCCCTAGAGATATAGCCGTAATGTGCCGTAGTCTGCGTAAAAAATTTCTTTGTGTGGCATACACATACTTACGTTAGTATTCTTTTATTTGTTCTAAATATAATAAAATAGTAGAAGGGTTCTCGAGTAAAGGTATTGGTGCATTTAGTGGTAAAGTCTTCATACATAATATCCCTTTATATTATTTTGCCACGACAATACAGTAGTATATACCAACAATTTTCTGTAATTCAACCTGTCAGTAAAATACCGAAGTAGGTAAACCTCCGTTTATGCTGAATGACTTCAATGTTGAATTTGCAAAATGTTGAACCCATAATGTTGAATTCGCACAATGTTGAATCTCAAAATGTTGTTTTGCAAAATGTTGAATCTCAAAATGTTGAATTCCCAAAATGTAGAATTACCAAATATGTGGAATATGCCACATACATATTAATAATCACTACAAATTGAATTAGCAAATATAGTACTTAGATGGGTGTCAAATCATAAGTGACACAAATATTTTAAAGTCGGTTTAGTTACAATCATAAAAGGTCAATGTACATAACTTAACACGTACTAAGACATCGTTGACCTAAAAAGTACAGGTGAGTGTTACTGTCAGTTTGTTTATTAACACTATTACTCTGACATACTAAAATACTGAAGGCAAAATCTTAATTATACTTATAAGTAAAATTCTTTTAACGTCGGAGTAATTTACACTGGCAACACAAGATCACGTCTTTATTTCCGAAGGGAGTAGACAGAAGCTTTTGGAACGAAGTTCTCTAACAGCTTACCGGGTAGTGCTGTGTAGTTGAAATCGTCACGTTACACTTATTAGTGGTTTCCAACCGGTGCAGCGGTGGTCCGCAGAAGTCAACGTTGTCGTCGGCTTTGTTAGTTGTCCCCCTCTACCGCACAATTTTTTTTATTTTACCCACATTTTGGCAGTCACTTGTAGGTTCCTTGTAACAGGAGACGAGCCAATTGCCTTTTCCTTGTACCTACTTTGGGCAGGTATTTAAATATATAAAAAGAAGTGGTCGCTAATATAGTCCAATAGTAGACGCCTCGCGAACATTAAAAACCTTAGTTGAGCTTTTCCCCCATTTCCCCCCATTCAAAAAAAGCTCACGGCAAAAAAAATGTATTAAATTAAGGAACACGTGTGCCAAATTTAGTCGAGACCTTATAAAAAAGATAGACGGACGAAAGCAAAATTGTCCAATCTCCAAATGTAGACAAAATAATATTTATTTATTTGCCAGACTCACAAATAGGATAGTATTATTAGTAATATTTTAATCCAGAGTCTTGTCTGTCTGTCAGCAGGTGCAAGATTCGCAGGTGAGGATAACTTGGGCTCTGGATGTTGTTAGGGCCCCTTAGTATTAAAATTAAATTTATCGTCCTCGAATGCTCATTGTGCTTTGATGTACTGGCAGGGCAGACAGATTCACATTCAGAATTCTGAAGTAGGTTGTATTTAAAACTGTCTACACACATATCCACACACACGTATCACCCCTATATCCACGAAGGGGTAGGCTGAGATGCATTACACACCCACAATTTGCCAGTATTTTAGTCCCACGTAATAGGGGGCAAGCCTATTGCCGTCACCGGGCACCTTTATAATGAGTTATAAGTATCCAAAATGACCGAATTAATTTAATAAAAAGTAGCATCTATATTGTATTAAAAAAAAATTGAAACCCGTTGCCTCGCGATGAAATGTTGATTAAAGACAACAAAATCTATACCAGTGCCAGCCGCTATAGCACAGCCAATTAAAGTCCTGGCCGTCTCGGACTATTACATAAAACTGTCTATATTACTCTATATTGTTCGTATTGGTTGAATCAAATATTTGTGTCCACCAACGTTTGTTGCGGCGTTTAGAGTATTTTCTATGTATATTTAGCATGTATTTAGAAATATACATAAACGAGTACCTAAGTATGTTTATTGAAGTATATTTAGCGAAGAAAAACTCGACACAAAACCCTAACCTTACCGGTTGGTAAGGATAGGGTTTTGTGTCGAGTTTTTCGTCTGGACAGTATGGTATATTTAGGCTGTATTCATCCCTCTTCGGGGGAGGCCTATGTCCAGCAGTGAACGTCAAATGGCCTGAGATGATGTATTTTGGCATAAGGTGATAAGTAATTTTGACTCCAAATATATCTCTTTATATACTAAATACTAAATCTAAGCTAGTTATGTGAATTCGAAAAACCTATCAATAACAATGGCTTTAGTGGTGCACTTGACTGATACGAGTCGGTCAACTGACTTTTAATTAATGTTCTCGGTTAAAGTCAATAGACTATAAAATTACTGGCGAAATGAGGGTAGGTATATAATGAATCTCTACCTACCACCTGGGACCAGGTATATTCAAACATGCTGTAGTTAAATAATATTATAGTCATAACATTTAAATAATATGCCCTGGCCAGTGAACGAAAAAACACATGGCATTTGTATAATATTTAAATACTTTTGGGTGCAAAGGGGCTCTACCAACATCTTTAGGGCCCCAGCGACCTCACCTGCTAGTGGCGCATCTGCTAATAAACGGATGAGGCTCGTTAATTTACGGTACCTATGGAGTGGCTTCGGCCCCTACGTGGGTACCAGGTGGTACAACAGTGTTGGTCCGGGGGGGTACCACCGTGCAGCTGTGCTAAAGCCCCCCAAGTAACCCAGCCCAGGCTGGGTTGCGTTAGGGGTTCAGCAGCTGCATCGCCGGGCCCGGGGCGATGTATGGTGCAGCAGGAATGGGACCAGTGGGGGCGAAACGGAGTCTAGTGTGGGTGGTGTGGGTCGATTCGCCGGCCAGGGAGACCCTTAGCAACGGCGTTGCCGCGGCCGCCCGCAACACAGTCATGGGGCCCGCCTGGGGCCAACCACCCCAGGAGGCCGCCCCACATATTGCGCATAATCCTGATGTGGGATCGCCGCTCCGGGTGGTAACCGGTGTGGGGTAGCGGCGGCCTTGCATCAGGGGGGTTTGGGAGCCCTTCCGTCCGGCGAGTCGGCTCCGACCTAACCACACGGTTCTAGACAAAGCTAGCCCCTGCGCTTTGTCACTTACTGCTGCACCAAATGTCGCCCTTTCTTCACGCTTCTTCTTCTTCAAAATCTACAATGGCAGTGCAACAAAAAGAAATAAACGTTACACAGCGGCCCTAGGAAACCCCACAACTTCACATTTCGAGGTGGAGTTCACTAACGTCCGTGGACTCCATGCGAACCTCGATGCCGTCCACCACCACCTTGAGACGGCACGGCCCGCTGTGATGTTCCTCACGGAGACACAAATACGCCGCCCTGACGACACGTCTTACCTGTGTTACCCCGGCTATGTCATCGAGGAACAATTTCGAGACAAAGCCGGGGTGTGCGTGTTCGTTAGGGCGGATGTTTGCTGCCGCCGGTTGCGCTGCCTAGAGAACCCCTCCAATTCCGTCCTTTGGCTGCACGTAGACCATGGCTCTATGAGCCAGATCTACGTGTGCGTCTACCGATCCCACACAGGGGATTCTGAGACAACAAAGCTCTTCCAGTACCTCAGCGAGACGGCTGATGAAGCGCAGGTGCGGTTCCCGAACGCTGACCTAGTATTTCTGGGGGACTTCAATGGCCATCACATTGAATGGCTGGGGTCCCTCAAGACTGATCATGCGGGTAGAGCCGCCCATGCGTTCGCTCTCTCCCACGGTCTGACCCAGATGGTATGCGGGATCACCCGGATACCAGACAGGTCAGGTCAGATCACGCGCCCGCTCTGCTGGATCTAATGCTGCCGAGTCGCCCAGCCCAGTACAGTGTTTCGGTAGGAGCCCCACTGGGTGGGTAGTTCCGACCACTGTGTTGTTCACGCTGGTATGAAGGTGTCACCTCCTGCACGTCCTGTACAAACGTCACGACGACTATGGCACTACTCGTCAGCGGATTGGGACGGTCTACGCGATTATTATGCGTCCGTCCCCTGGAGCCAGCGCTGCTTTGTAGGAAAGGCTCCTTCGGATAGTGCTTCTGCTATTGCTGGCGAGATCAGTTTAGGGATGGATTATTACATCCCTTTCACTGATGTCGCCAGTATCCGCAGAGCCCGTCCCTGGTTCGGGCGAGATTGTGCCAAAGCTGTTCGACAAAAACAGTCGGCATATCGCGCCTGGATCAGGGCTGTGCGCGACCCAAACGTGGGCCACCTCAAAGCAGCGTACAACCGGGCCACAAAATCGAGTAAGAGGGCCTTTCATAGAGCGGATGCCCAGCGCGTCGCGCGGCTTGGTCAGGAGCTCACTTCCCATCCCACGGGCAGCCGTGGATTCTGGCAACTGGCCAAAGCCGTGCAATCTAACTTTTGTCAGCCCTCGCTGCCACCGCTGCGTTACCCAGATGGAACACTGGCTCACAAAGCCCAAGAGAAAGCGGATATGCTCGCAGACCTCTTTGCGGCTAATTCCCGGGTCGACGACCGTGGCCTGCAGCCCCCCGCCATCGCCAACTGTGGCCACACAATGCCTGATATTGTTATCAGGCAATGTGATGTACGGGCAGTGCTGCGGTCACTCGACACGCGGAAAGCCAGTGGCCCTGACGGCATTCCGGCGGTGGTGCTACGAAAATGTGCAGCTGAGTTGTCTCCAGTATTAACGCGTCTGTACCGCCTGTCATACTCTTCAGGGCTCGTGCCGGAGGTCTGGAAGGAGGCGAACGTACAACCGATCCCCAAGAAAGGGGATCGGTCCGATCCAGGCAACTATCGACCCATAGCTGTCACCTCAGTCATTTGCAAGGTGCTTGAGCTCCTTATAAATAAGCAGCTCATGCAATTCCTAGAGGATCACTCGCTAATCAATGATCGACAATACGGCTTCAGGCCAAAGCGATCAACGGGTGATCTTCTGGCATTCGTAACGCATGTCTGGGGTGGGGCTATGGAAAGGCACGGCGAGTCCTTGGCTATTAGCCTGGACATCGCCAAAGCCTTCGATAGGGTCTGGCATGCTTCGCTCCTTTCCAAGCTTCCGGCATATGGTCTACCTCCTCAACTGTGCAGCTGGATTGCCAGCTTTTTAAACGAGCGCCGAGTGCGGGTACTCTGCGATGGCCAGGCTTCTCGCTTCTTGCAAGTGAATGCCGGGGTACCGCAGGGGTCCGTACTATCACCAACTCTCTTTCTTCTGCATATCAATGATATGCTATCCCTCGGGAACATTCATTGCTATGCAGATGACATCACACTGCACGGGAGTTACTCGGTTCGTCCGACGGCCGGGCGATCTGAGATTGAGGAGGAGAGACGACGACTCGTGGCTGATCTCGACCGTAACCTCGACAGTATCTCTCAATGGGGTACCGAGAACCTGGTCGAGTTCAATGCCCGCAAAACACAGGCGTGTGCATTTACTGCGAAGTAATCCCCTTTCCTTCCCCTACCCTCCCTTCAGAATGCATTATTACCAATGAAGGACAACCTTGATATCCTTGGCATAGACGTTCGTCGAGAGCTCAATAATAAAAACTACATCGAAAGATGTATAGGGCTAGCTTCGCAGAAACTAGGAATACTGAATAAGGTAAAGAGATTCTTTACACCGGACCAGAGGTGTCTGCTGTACAAGACGCAGATTAGACCCTGCGTCGAATACTGCTCTCACCTCTGGGACGGCTCCGCGAAGTATCTGCTGGACGCTCTCGACGCTATGCAGCGACGGGCTATCCGTGTTATAGATTGTCCGGAGGTAACGGGAAGCCTTGAGCCGCTAGTTCAGCGCCGAACAATAGCTTCCTTGGCCGCATTCTACCGTATTTACCAAGGCGAGTGTTCTGAAGAGCTCTTCAATCTGATCCCACCCTCTTCCTTCCGATCCCGAACGACTCGTGCCGGGCAGAGATGCCACCCCCCCCCCCACACAGTGGATAGCATGTTCGCGAGAACCGAACGTTTTAAACGTTCGTTTCTCTGCCGAACGATAGTGGCCTGGAACGCCCTGCCTGTGCACGTGTTTCCTCCCACATATAATCCTGGGTTCTTTAAGCGGAGCGTGAAGAGGTACATCAGTAGGTCGTCAAGTTGAGGGCCACTCTCAATAGTAATGTGTGCTGTGAGAGTGGCCCACAATCGCTAGACGTCGTCACGACTTACCACCAGGCGGGCGGCGTCAATTTGGCGAACCAAATATTAAAAAAAAAAAGAAAACTATTAGCAAAAGATTTCTAGAAAAATAAAACTCTTAATTTGTAACATGGCAACAAATTTAAAGATTTTCCCAAAATTATGCATAGTTAAAACATAATATATTAATTAATTAATGTGTGATGTAATTCTATAATACCGTAAATTATTATATTAAGAATAAACACTTACAGTTAATTATGGCAATTATAATGTAATCGCCCAATTTTATGGTAAATTATATTTATCGCTAATAAATCATTATGAATCGTGCTTAGTTAGTATAAACATTATTAATAGAGCAAATAAAATGATGGAACAATTATTACGGACATTGAATATATTATAAATTATATTTTGAAAAAAAAAAATCTTGTAATTTTTATACTTAAGTAGGTAATAAAAATAATTCGTCAAACACAGTCAGAAGATTTTTATGCATTGCAAGAATTGTACATGGGGCACACTAAAAGTTTTGCACTTCTAGCTAATCGGAACTATTTGAATTTGGAATGTTATATTTTTTTAAACGTTGCAACCTTCTTAGTAATAAAAAAAACAATTGGCGGTAAATCATTTGTCAATTTATTTTTATCACACATCAAAGTTCTACGTATGCAACGAAATGGAATTAAGTCTATAAGATTTTAGAGCTATGATTTTTTATGATTTTAAAAGTTCTCTCTCTCCCCAAGACTGTGCCGCTCGTCTTCAAAATGCTTTTGGGAGAGAAACACCTTGTTTGAGCACCGTGAGGCGATGGTTTGCAGAATTTGAGAGAGGTCGAGTTTCTTTACATGACGAATTTCGTGAAGGGCGACCTTCAACTGCCGTCAACGAAAATAATGTGGCTACTGTTAAGCGGTTAATTGAAGAAAACCCGCGTATTACCTATGAGACAATTCGAGGACTATTGGGGATTGGTATGAGTCAAATCCAGAAAATTTTACACGAAGAATTGAAAGTTTGGAAACTTTGTTGTCGTTGGATCCCTCATGAACTGACAGCGGAGCAGAAGCGGGCTCGCGTGGAATGGTGCTCACAGATGCTACTGAAGTACGACCACGGACATTCTAATGATGTTTATGACATTGTCACAGGAGACGGAACGTGGATTTATTGTTTTGAACCCGAAAAAAAACAGCGATCTTGTGAATGGGTGTTTGAAGATGAGAACAAGCCAACAAAAGTGAGGCAGGCGAGAAACGTTTGGTATAAAATTGATCGCGTTTTTTTTCTCAGCTACGGGTCCCATCTGTACAATTCCACTTGAAGATCAAAAGAGTGTTAATGCCGAGTGGTATACCACCATTTCTTTACCCATGGTGTTATTTTTTTTTTTTTTTTTTTTTTTATATTTGTTTCGCCAAATTGACGCCGCCCGCCTGGTGGTAAGTCGTGACGACGTCTAGCGATTGTGGGCCACTCTCACAGCACACATTACTATTGAGAGTGGCCCTCAACTTGACGACCTACTGATGTGCCTCTTCACGCTCCGCTTAAAGAACCCAGGATTATATGTGGGAGGAAACACGTGCACAGGCAGGGCGTTCCAGGCCACTATCGTTCGGCAGAGAAACGAACGTTTAAAACGTTCGGTTCTCGCGAACATGCTATCCACTGTTTGGGGGTGGCATCTCTGCCCGGCACGAGTCGTTCGGGATCGGAAGGAAGAGGGTGGGATCAGATTGAAGAGCTCTTCAGAACACTCGCCGTGGTAAATACGGTAGAATGCGGCCAAGGAAGCTATTGTTCGGCGCTGAACTAGCGGCTCAAGGCTTCCCGTTACCTCCGGACAATCTATAATACGGATAGCCCGTCGCTGCATAGCGTCGAGAGCGTCCAGCAGATACTTCGCAGAGCCGTCCCAGAGGTGAGAGCAGTATTCGACGCAGGGTCTAATCTGCGTCTTGTACAGCAGACACCTCTGGTCCGGTGTAAAGAATCTCTTTACCTTATTCAGTATTCCTAGTTTCCGCGAAGCTAGCCCTATACATCTTTCGATGTAGTTTTTATTATTGAGCTCTCGACGAACTTCTATGCCAAGGATATCAAGGTTGTCCTTCATTGGTAATAATGCATTCTGAAGAGAGGGTAGGGGAAGGAAAAAGTTCGCGAAAGACGAGTCAAAAGCCGCGTTCTCCTACATCATGACAACGCTTCTTCACACACGGCCAATAAAACAAAGTCATTTTTAGCTTCCGAAAAAGTACAACTCGTCACCCATCCTGCGCATAGCCCCGACTTAGCACCCTGTGATTTCTGTATTTTCCCCAAAATCAAAGATTTGATGAGAGGTTTCACTTTTACCAACTCCGAAGAGGCAGTGATAGCGTTCAATCAGCACGTAGAAAACATGCCTTCAGATCAGTGGTCCTCCTGTTTTAAAAAATGGTTCGATCGCATGATAAAATGTTTAAAATGTAAAGGAGACTATTTTGAGTTTTTTTAAGTTACGCAAAACTTATAGTGACCTACGTATAAAAGATAGATGCCTAATATTTGGCCTACGGGATCGGCATCCTGATGGCCTTTAAAGAAAGAATACTGCAGCAATACTTGCACTTCCGTTAACGTTTGAATTCTCCACGAGCAACCTGACATTATTACGTCCATTGCCGGGTGTCTCTGGTTCACACGCAGAAGGTATTAACAGTAGCGCCCGGCGAACATTATTAGGAGTAGAGTAGAAGTCAGGTTGCGTCGTCACCGGATTGCAAGACAGTTACTTAGGTTGCTTGACAATCGTTTCCTTCAAGATGCCTGCTGAAAATTATGATGATTGTACAAAATAAATACTATTTGATTACATGTTTTTTCTATGATTTAATTTTTATTAAAGTCCACGCGGGCACAGCCGCTCCTACGTCCATTACCGGGCGTCTCTGGTACGCACCAGGAGTCTATGATATCATTGGACTAAAGTCAACTTTGTCATGCTCCTAATAGTCACAGAGTAGACGATTAATTGTTCTACTCTGTGTCCTAGTGCTGGCGGTTCTGCGTCTCTATTTTTTTTTAATTCCGCGGTCCAATGCCGCGGCCACTCTTACGTCCGTTGCCGGGCGACTCTGGTTCACACGCAGAGGGTATTTTCAGTGGCGCCCGGCAGCGGCTGGAGTTCTGCGTCTTATTTAAAATTAGCATTCGGCTATTTAGATTTAGATTCAATCCTAGTTCAATCGTAGTTTCTAGTTTCATATAGAAAAAGTCGAATTAAAACAAATTATTTAATTAAAAGTAAAGATTCATTGGCGCCATTCAACCATCAAATAAATAAGGACACGTTCATCACCTCTAACAAGAGACACAAATTAGTACAGTTATTTAAATACTTTAATCTATCATAATTTGCCTGGCAAAAAACATACGAGTATCAACGTCAAATAATACGAAGCACATCATCGATATTAGTACTTAATACATCATTGATATTCTAAGAACGACCACAGTACATATTACCAACACTTTATTAGGCGCAGTGTAATGTTTTAAAAGCGTAATTAGACACAAACCACAAGGAAAAAGTCTTTGCAGAAATTCCTCCAGTGTGAGTAATACTTTTTTTTACATAGCTATATTCAGTATTACTTGTATTGATGGGTATTTTATTATTACTAAGCGACTCATCATTATCGTATGATAATTATGACTCGCTTAGTCGATAAACGTCATTCCACTTTCTTGATGTTATATTGAAACCAGTCGTAATGCCCGGCTGTAAAACCATCACCTGCTAAGCCTAGTGTATCCCGATGTCTCCAGTTTATTATTTGAGCGAATATGCCTAGAAGCCTGTCTGAAAACTTTGTATAATATTGGTACCTACAAAGGTAGTTACCGTACCCCGATGTACCTAAGTCGTGTCGAAATAATAATTATTAAGATGTACAAGGCCTATAAAGATAAATAATTAAAGTAATTGAAACCAGTTAAAAATAAATAACTTTTACATTGGCATTTTACTTTTAATATCTATCAGAATGTTTATTTATATAGCATTATAACGAAATGAAGTCATTCACAAAGCTAACTGTACTTCAAGCGAAACTAGCTATTTAATTGCTCAATTAAAATAATAATATTTGAATAGTTAATTTCGCACATTAGCACTTGATATTATTCTTTTTGTACGTTTGTGTTGTGATAATTTAGTGGTGTTCACCTCGTTGTGGTGTGAAACACGTGTGTGTGTGTCCAACTTCAGAGCTTATTACTCACTTTGTTTGTACAAAGAGTGTAACGCCCTCTGTTCCTTGTTTTGTTACAAAATATTGGACACCGTTTTATTTAACACGAACTTTCAAATTGCCTATGACATATATTAACAGCTAGACGCTTTGGTTATCTTTGCGGTGTGGAATTGCTTGTGTTTCGAAACGTCACTAAATAGTTCACTTGGACATACAGTTATAGTTAACTAACTAACGCTAGTGGCTTTCCTTGTATAGAAATTATACTCTGTTGCCATTTCTTATCAGTTCCTGTGCCCGTTTACGTACCTATAGAAAATTCTTAGTCTCAGTTTAGGTTTCGTTTATAACATGCTCTTCTTCCCCTCCTCGGTCTTCACCAGCTGTTGTCGAGACCACGGCCAGCTGTTGTCGAGGTAGGCATTAATGGGTATGCGGGACTCGTAGGTTGTAGCTACCTAACTACCTATATACCTATTAAACCGTAAAACAGTTTAGTCATACCGTCTAACAGTTAGTCTAAACGCGTGACGCAAGTAAACTAGGAAAATCTATTATGCAGATCATATTAATCGGAAGTATGATCAAACGGTCTTTGTGAACTGGTATTATAAGCGGTGCGTGTAATTATGAGTTGCACTTCTTAGCACCAAGTGTACCCTTCGAAGAAACTAAAACACGTGTGATACATTCTTGGAATTTACAGTTTAGGGTTTAACCACAGTGATGAAACTTAAGGAAAATTACATTTTGTCTCTTAAAGTAAAAGAAGCTATTTATAAAAATACCTTGATAGTTTCTTAATGTATAAAATCAATTTATTACTTACCTTTAAATTAAACTGTACTAAGGTTTAAACTTATTGTTCACAATATCGATATTTGCAAAGTTAATCATGTTTCCTTCTTATTTCTTTGGTTTAAGTATTTCTGTATTAACAGCAATGAAGGAGGGATTTGCGGGGGGCGAGCGAAACTACAAGCTGAAATGCTTTATGAATGACATGACATCATAATCTTTTGCGCCCAAATGACCTAACTTGATGTCTTACACTCCCTCACGCCTATACCTATTCATAAGCGAAGGCCGAGAGTCTTTTCAATATTTAAGCAGTTATTATTGTCACTTCCTTGTTGAAATAAGAAAAAATACATTTAATAATCTTTTAGTTTTAAGGGTTCAGTACCCAAAGGGTAAAACGGGAACCCTATTACTGAGACTTCGCCGTCCGTCCGTCTGTCTCAGTCTCCACGCTGTATCTGTTAGTTAGAAAGTTGACATTTTCACAGATATTATTTCTGTTGCCTCTATAACAACAAATACTAAAAAACAGAATATAACACAAATGTTTAATGGGGCTCCCATTACAACAAACGTCATTGCTTTGCCGTTTTGGTACGGAACCCTTTGTACGCGAGTCCGACTCGCACTTGGCAGGTTTTTATATTAGTTGTCACAATTATAATGTGCAATGAAATCATTCCCGACCAGAACAGGTATAAGTTTCTAGTTATCTTAAATCATGTCATCAGACAGCTTTTCATTGCTTCTAAATTACTAATTCAATATGTAGTTATATTAACTAATTCCGTCTTATTCAGTCTCTTCAAAGCAAATAATTGACTACAGGAATAACCTAGCTCGAAGTCATTAACAATCCTTCACTCGTAATTAATACCTACCCACACGTTTGACACCATAGAAGGGTAGCTAAAGCTTTTTACTCTTATCAATATGTCATTTATATTTGGTACCATGAATTAGTCAGTTTTGGCTTTTCCGTGTTGAAGGTCGAAGTGGATATTGGACTTGGATATTTGCGGAGCGCGTGGCTGGTTGTTACCTCTAGCGCTGGGCAAAAATCCATGCCCAAACGCTCAATTACAATACCGAACAACGTTTCCTTGTCCCGCACCGCAAAATACTTCAGTGTTACTAGTTCTTCTGTGCAGGAAAAATCAAGCAATACCTTGACATTGGCGAAATCATCGATTAACATCGATGGGGCCACTTTTTTAAAAATAGAAGGAGAAGATGGTACCATGAAAGTTAGCTAATGTATTAGTATTACCTATGGAAATTTAAAAAAAATAGTAGATGTGTACTTGTCGTACTTATTGTTAGCTCATCCAATTATGCTATGTTCTGTATGTATATATCTGTGGGTTTCTAAACTTTGGCATCTGACCCTAAAACAAGGTGAAAAAAGTCACAAACTATACTTAACTCTTGTAAAACTGTTTACAGTAATAGTGAATAGACTAGGAAGTATAAGTATTCAGGTTTCATTCAAATTACCTACCAGACCAAGATTAATCTAAGAAGGGAAATCAAGTTTTAATAATAGTAGGTAATAACTAAATAAAACGACCTGGGCAAAATGATAGCAATAATCTCGTACGAGATGATTGTGCAGCTAAATGAACTCACGAAGTTATTGGTTATCGTTAATTTCCTTCACAAACTCAAACCGATTTACAGTTATTGCTAGAAATTCATTAGTCATTTGGTTTGAACACTTTGCGTTTCCTATAAACAGCTACGTACGATGTGTCATTAGAGCAAGTAATTGTAAATAAACCGGTCAAGTGCGTGTCGGGCCACGCATAGTATAGGGTTCTGTAGTCAAACATAATAACCTCAATAACTCCTGAACTAACAGATTTATCGGAACCGTTATAGGTTTGCTTTAAAGTTCATTACATGGACTATCATCACAAATATTTTCAGATTTCTCGAGCTAGCCGTTTAGATTTTAGAGGAGGGGGGGGGGGACGCTCTGTTTTACTAATAAAATGAGCTATAAAGTTGAATATCTCGCAAACGAATACTTAAATCAAAAAATCGTTTTAGCAACCTTTCTATATTTTTTAAAGACCTATATAATGATATACACTTCGGGGTTGACGCAAGAAAAAAATACAAATTCTGGTTACGTGTAAGGGAGGTACACCAAAAAAATAATAATTCATAATCTTACTGTAGCAATTTGTCTAAGTAGTAACGACATATATCCACGCAAAGTTTCATGTTTCTAGCACTCACCGTTTAGGAGGAAAGCCGAGGACAGACGGACGGACAGACATGACGAAACTATAAGGGTTCCGAAACTTGAACTACAGAACCCTAAAAAGTACATAAGTCAGTTAAGACTACGTGGGTAGTACCTACCTACCTAATGCTGGTTTGATTCCTCCAGCAAAAATCTTTATTTTATCTTTTATCAATGAAGATATACGGAGGTGTATAATACGACGATGATTTTGACATTAGTTATTCTGCCAACCGCAACGTTCTCGTATCATCAAATAGGTATATTTGATGATACGAGAACGTTGCCGTGTATCAGAAGAGTGAGTAAGATGGAAAAAGGGATGCTTAGATAGTTCGGGCACGTAGAAACGATGGATGAAAGAAGATTGACGAAACAGATACATAAGGCGGGTCTGAATGGACAGGCAGGTAACGGTCGACCTAGGCGATCGTACTTCGATCAAATCGGAAACGTTTTGAAAGTGGAAAAAGCGAAAGAATTATGCCAGGATCGTAGCAAGTGGAATTCCATAGTCTCTGCCTACCCCCATGGGAAAGAAGTGTGACAATATGTATGTCTTAAGACGCTTTTTATGCGTAGTAAATTAGGTGAGAACATGTGAGGTAGGACTTTGCAATGTTTAACAAGTTAAACATAACCAACGTACTCGTATTTCAAGAAATACCTAAGCACCATCTAGAAATGTTACATAAAAAGTGTCTATCTAGCTTGGCAATCTTCAAACGAACGTCATTGTTTACGCAGATTTTCGATTACAATGAATTTCTATACGCACTTGATTTAAGTATTATTTTTACATAATTTATACGACCTTTATAAAAGAACAGTATCTATAATAACGACGCCATAACTTTTTCTATATCCGTTAAAACTTTAAGCTGTACGAGAGTCACTTTGAGTATAATTTGTTTAGTGTTTAATCTGTCAACAAGCTAATGGTGTACCGGAGATCATGTTACAACGGATACCTGTTTGATGGGCTATTGAGAGAATGGTGGTGCGCGAGAGCAATGCACAAATCTACGCAATCGATGCGCTTACGCCAAAGCGCGAGTGCCAATGAACTTAAGACGGTTATTGACAGGTATTGCGTTAAGACAAATAGAGGTTCCGGCACTGACATAGACCTCCGTTCACTTGACCATGTACGAGTGTTAGTAAGTACCTATATGACCAGAAACCTCCTGAGAACGTCTATGTAAATAATCACCTAAGTTAAACACAGAACTCTTGTGTACCTTACCTTTATTTTCTAACTGTTCTTGAGCATTGCTACGGCTACATTAGGTCAGTACCTCTAATACCAGTACTAAAAAAATGCATATTACCAATTAAAACCTACAAAAAAAGATAATTTCTTCATAATTGCTTAATACTCCTCATATTAGGTATAAACATCTTGGTTACTTTGTAGTAAAGCCGTCTATTGTACTTATAATTGTAAAATAAACAAGAGTATTGTTTAATTAACACTAGAAGAGTACCGCGTGGTTGGATGAGAATGACCCATCGACCTACTTTCCTAGATCATACAATTTCCTACAGAGTGCGACTCATCGCCTAGCATGTACGGTTTTTGGAGAGATCTTATCATTTGTAGATACTTCAGCATAAACTATATACATACCTATAATCACGCCTATATGGTAGGTAGAGGTGCATTACACACCTACATTTTGCCAGTAATTTGGTCCCACGTAATAGGAGGCAACCCTTAAGCCATTACCTTTACTTAAAAAAAATCATTACCGACCGGTAATGATTTTTTAAAGTAAAGTAATTCTAACCAAAATTCCATTGGCCATCACAAATCTACAGTCCGAGCAAACCTTATAACCTTATAACTCAGATTTTTACAGAAAAGAAACTTACACAGCGTAAAGGTATTATGTAGACATACATCATCGAATAGGTAGGTAGCTACAGACCTGCGGAATTTTACACACAACAAATGTACATCACCGTAGGTCTGCACGTACCTTTCTTGCAGTGAATGCATTTACCTAAAATTGCTATTTATCTGTTAAGTTCTGTGAGATATGGGTGTGTGCAAGCAATTTTGCAAGATTCGTGTCGTTATTACTTAGTATAACAATAAACTAAATGTCACGGAATACTTTTACACTCATAATGTTTCGAAGCACATGCAGATTTTTTTTACATTCGGGTTGTTCGAAAGAGAGAAAGCAGAAACTGGAGTATGGTACGATCAAAAATGTAGGCATCATGTCGAGTGTCGAGTACCGTTCAGTACTGAGAGGTCGCCGGTGTCCAAGTTTGTTTACCACTAGCAGATAACTCTGAGACATATTTGCGCTAACATTTGCATATTTTTTCTGAACGTACTCATTAGTGAGCGGAAAGTCAATAGAGAAAGATTTATTAGAGATCATCAAAATATACAGATACGTATCAATTACTTTATTAATGTAATGAGGAGTACTTTTGGTAACATTAAAAGATTGATGGGCAAACCGACTTTTAATAACGTCCGACATTGCTGTCTGCATAATAACAATGGTATGTGGAACAGTTATTTCTTTCGTTTGAACGAACTTTTTGTTTAGGAGCTTACCGATAAGTGCATTGGTTACGAAAAATAAATATGTGTTTGGTTATATGGTAATACTTGGTACCTAATTAGTTCAAATTTTAATTAACTCATAAAACTTGACACAATTTGTCGGACAAATCACGAAACAGTAGAACGTCCCTTGGTTTTGATACCCTTAGTTTCTTGCATATATATCTTCTGCAAGTTTACCATACGGTGACATAGAGCTAAGATGAAGTAGGCGAAGAATTGAGTGAACCAAATTACATATATATATTAAATGTGAAACCGACTAAAAAACTTACATTTAATTCATAGATTATTGCGATTTCCGTCTATTCTCTCTAGATACCATAAATAATCTCATTTAAAATTAAAAATGTTACGCTAGGTTTATTTGTCTCCTACCTTGTATAATTATAATTGTGAAAACATGTTAATTATTCCTTGAAATGGATTGAATGGATTGAATGCCTTTGCATGGCATTATTATTAAAGAGCTATGAATAAATTGCAACATTTTGTTGTTCTTAATGTAAGTTATGCACCAAGTCTTAGCTCGGAATTTGTAGAAGAAGAAAAGTGTTGTTCTATTAACAACATTTCTTATTTCAAATACTTTTAATCCTAAGAAATACTTAGAGTACATACATCGCACTGAGATTCCTTTTTTGGTAAATTTTGTTAGCGTACTGCCGCTACAAAAGATAACGAGTACCTACCTATAATAAAAATTATTTCGCTTCTGCTCTACGAAATTTTTAAACACAAAGCTTTTGTTTACTTTACATGTGTTACTTGCTGACTTCGACGAATATAATCAATACTTTCTCCAAAGTCATCATCAATAAATTTGATTTCATGGTTCTAAAATGGTTTTGAGCACGCAAACTATTTTTATGGCTGTTAGTTCTGGGGCAATGATGCGAAATATGTGTGACCTGATCCCGTAACTCCTTTTTATAACCTTTATTTTATTACAGGCAATATTGTATCTAATCTCCAATTTTAGTCACGTTGGTATAGATTTGATTGGGTCGTATCAGGAGGTGATAGGTTTTGCAGAGAAAAGAGAACAGTGGAGAACGGCGGTTACTTCACCGACAAGAGCAACTCTTAGATAGATTTGAGTATACTAGATTTAAAAATGATCTCATGAAGACAGAGAGAGAGAGAGCAGCTCATGAAGTCCTCAAAAACGGACGAGGCGGAATAATTGAAAATTCCTATAGCGCACTATACAAAAAAGCTGAAGTAAATTAATAAGTCTTTATCACATTACCTGATGTTCCTAGTAAACTGCAATATCTGGTCTGCTTTAATAAATTAAATATAAACAATGGGTTTTTTTTTAATACCGTGGCCTGAGGCCGCGGCCGCCGGCAACCGACGTAACCTATACCGCAAGCTGCATTTGTAATGTTATTAGGCGTCTGGAAATTAGTATTTTAAATTAATAAACTAAAATATTTATGGGACATCAGTTATATGGTAGTAAATAGGTTTCATAATATAAAGTATAAAGATAAACCTCAGCAGAATGGAACTCTAATGGTGATTGTGCCAGTAAAATTCATCAGCGGTGCGTGCAAGATAATGACATGTCTCACAAGTAAGTATAATAATTCACTCGAACCGGAATTGAACGGCAGACCGGCCCTTGCTGTACCTACGAAACGACCTGTGGAGTGTTTGCATGCACCTCCACTAATTACCTATACATGAATAGAAATTTATTTGAATTGACAGAATTCATTTTTATACTCAAGAGAGTAGACTATTTGTGCCGTTTGGAGTTGAAACGCTGGGACCCTGAGGTCCGAGTGCTCGCGAAACTTATGATCGATTCTTCTCAAGACCAGAGACTGGTTACTTTTTAGCTCAAGAATAAGCATTGCCGTACAACGTGGCAATGCTGCCAGCCTTCTGGGAACACTAGTAGTACACACACACAACGATGGGGAGGAGTTCTTTGACGCCTGTATATAGTGTACATTTTAGTGTGTATAGTATAGTTTTAGTAAGTGTATATAGTATTTTCTTCTAATGTTAATTTTCTTTCTTGTGTTACCTATTAATAAATATATTTCAACTAGCTGTATTCGTGTTGTCTATAACTAAATAGTTATAGACAATACGAATACAGTAGATCTAGGATCCTGTGATCTAGATATCTAGATTCCATAACACACTATGAAGTGCTAACCAGAGGCGCTCGGCAATCGATGTAGGTGCGACTAGATGGCGATGTGCAAAAATTCCTAAAAATTCGTTATTTATTTATTAAAAAATCTAGTTAAGGAACATGTTACAATAAATACTGTCTATACTGGAAAATCTAGGTATGTACTTATTTACAAAATTTCGGAGGTTGTACCCATTACACCTCCCTACCTCGTACGAGTACACGCTCGTATCCTGCTCGCATCGACGATTGTACCTAACTACATAGCGTAATAAAAGTGCGTCACTCAGCATTTTTATTACACCATTACCTTATATTATATCAAAATTTAATAAGTTGAAGAAACAGAATAAAGTGTCGATAATCCGATCAATAATTGATTATCGAGCATTGCCGTTAAATCTCATTAAATATTTGGATTGCGCTATACAGTTATGTGCGCAAGAGTTGGCGACTTTGCAGTCAGCGAGCGTTAGCACTAGGTTACTTTATTTATATTCACAAGTCACAAGTTAAACATATGCAGTAGATCTGAATCTTAAACTTGATATGTTAATCGGCTTAGAATTCTTAAGCATAAATATGGTCAAGTGTGAAATCTACGTCGAATGGTATGTATTTCGTATGCCTTCTTTTATAAATGGCCTTTGTAGATTATTTGTTGTGCTATAGCTACGAGTACATTGGTTTTCGTAATTCCATTTATAATATTTAATTAGCTTGTAGTTATCGCCCTCTGATTTCAGTACTTACTTAATATAATTTTATGTACATCTTATCCATTTACGTAACTTTAATTGTGACCATAATTTAAGTTTTTGGGTTAAAATATGAAGTTTTCGCTTTACGTAGTTACGTGTTGATGTTTTTCAATTATTTATTGTTTCTCCATCCTATATTTATCTTCGTGGAAAAGATTGTCTGAAATCACAAAGCCGCACTTTAAGTTAAGTATGCAGCTTATTGCATAGTTCCTTGGTGGTCTATAAAGAGTTCTGTATTGTATATCAAGGTCAAGTGTACAAATTCTAGAAGAACCATTAGTAGAGTTGATAGAGTATCGAACCTTCTATAAACTGGCCCGAATGCGGTTCGCGGAAACTGAAGTCTACAATTAAAATTTAACCATGGTCTAAGTCATTTAAACGAAAGTTTTAATAGATATAGGAGTCAATAACATTTATTTACAATTATTAGTCGGTTCTTTTCAGACTAGATGATGAAACACTTAAAAGTTAATAGAAGTAGTCCAAAGCGATACCTATCTAAAACTTTGGGAAAGAACTTTATGTACGCGAAAGATCAGCTACCTAGCTGTTAATGTTATACTGCATGATTAAACGTTTGAATAACTATCTCTGTTTTACTTACTTTTCTAAATGGTTTGCAAAACCTTCACAGATTCGACTCATTGAAAACGATTTGAATTTACCTGTAATGGGATGATAGCAAAACTTAGTGCTTTAGACTTATTATGATGGCAGATATTTCATACATAGATACATAGCATCACGCCTTTTTCCCCAAAGGGGTAGGCAGAGGTGTGCAAACACACCCACATCTCGCCAGCTATGTTAGGTCCCATGTAATAGGGGGCGAGCCTATTGCCATTTACCGGGCACAAGTTCCAGTCTCTGGGATAATTATCTGGGTAAAATTCTAAAGAGAATTATACATTATCCACCAGACCCGGGAATCGAAACCGAAACCTCGAGCGCGGCATAGTACCATTGTACCACCGAGGTAGTCCGATATTTCAGTTTTATTAATATATATTTTGCAAATAAAAGATCTGACTAGATACTGGCTAGGAAGTAGGTAGATAACGTTCGATCGAGTTGTCTAGCAAGTGTCGTGGAACCCAAAACTAATCGACACGCTTCATCGTCTAACAATGATATCATCACAAATAAACGCAAATCATGAAGTACAACGACAAAAACCACAATATCCCCTTGTTTGTCCTTGCTTTGTAAGACGATTTGTCAACGTGCTTTTGATAAAGTACTTAATTTGATGTGAACAATCAATATCAATAATAAACGAGTATCTAATTAATTGTGATCTTTGATTTAGTAAGATGCAGTTAAATTAAAATACGAAAATGACTGCTTCGGTGGCGGAGTGGTATGAGTATGCGACTGCCGGCCCTGAGGTCCCAGGTTCGATTCCGGGTCGAATCAAATTATTTGTGTGATCCACAAATGCTTGTTTCGGAGTATGGATGTTTTCTATGTATGTAATAAGAAATATATAAGTATGTTTATCAGTCGTCTAGATCCCATAACACAAGCTTATAATAGCTTAATTTGGGCTAGGTGAAATTGTGTGACAAAGTCCAAAAAATTAAAAAAAAAGAAAAAAAATTGGATCCTTTGTAGCTCCGTGTGTTATTATTGTTCTAAAAGTTTTCCATTTGCTAGTCCCGTAATTTTCTCGTAATTTCCTCAAATTTTATTTAAATTTATAAAATTTAACAAAATCCGCCTACTCATTTAACACGTTGACTGCGGCATCTCGTTATTAATGTTAAATGAAGAAATGGTATATTGACTACGTATTAACATAATGTTCAGTTTCCTATATGGCACTGTTTCAAGTGCTATGATCATCATGGAGACTAGCATTTTTTTTATATGCCGTTCGGTATACGGCCATATAAATATTAGACATTTAGTAAGAAGCTGTTAATTTCTAATTGTAAAAAGACACTTCAATTTATTTATTTGTCGGTATTAGGTGTATAGATAGGTAGCTATACAGGATGTTACGAAAGGGGTTTATGAAATTTTTTTTTCTTCTCTGGCGGTCGCCACATATCGAAACGGGTTCTGGTCGATCAGCTGATGGGGCTGGCTTCGGGTTGATATAACCCTTACGTAACACCCGGTATAGGTAAACAGTAGATGGACCTGAGGCAGGTCGGTTCTTTTCAGACTATGAGATGAAACACTTAAAAGTGAATAGAAGTAGTCCAAAGCGATACCTATCTAAAACTTTGGGAAAGAACTTTATGTACGCGAAAGATCAGCTACCTAGCCGTTAATGTTATTGTTGTTGATTAAACGTTTGAACAACTATCTCTGTTTTACTTACTTTTCTAAATAGCTTTAGGACAAGTTCTTCGTGTGAAGTGTAGGCGTTTGTTTATTCTTTACTATGAGTATAAAGCTTCTAATACAGCTATACTTACTGCCAATTGGCAACATAAATATACGTGAGCTTTGAAAGTTATGAAGTGTTACGTAGCGGTTATTTTCTGACATCCATGTGTGGAGATATTGTGAAGAGTTGCTTTTTTTGTATAATGGTCTGATGTGGAATATTTCTTTATAGTTAAATACGGTAAGTGGTTGTATTGTGGTAATATGGATTTAATTGCATTAGGAAATGTATATCATCTATTTATTTATTTTTATTTATTTTTATACACACAGAGAAAAATAAAAGAATAAGAAGAATACAAAGAGAACAGTGAGCAGTTAGTACAAGGGCACTACTTATTCCTAAAGGAATCTCTTTCAGCAGGCCAGAGATATGTAAAGGTGACAAGGCAACGTGTGTGAAGTGCAATAAAAATAAACTTACCTAAACTAAAGGTGCATTATAATATATACATAAATCAATATATACTGTACTATAATATACTTAAAAATATAACACACACACACATATATCACGCCTATATCCCCGAAGGGGTAGGCAGAGGTGCATTACACACCCACAACTTGCCAGTATTTTTAGTCCCACGTAATAGGGGGCAAACCTATTGCTGTCACCTGGCAAAAATATAATGGGTTTCTATCCAATAATGGGTTATGTCCAAAATGGCCGAATGATTTTAATAAAAAGTACCTACATTGTAATTTAGAAAAAAAATTGAAACCCGTTGCCTTGCGATGAAATATTGATTAAAGGCAACAAAATCTTACGTGCCAGCCACAATGGCACAGCCAATTAAAGTCCTGGGCGTCTCGGACTAAACATATAAGAGACTACAATATAACCAATATAACTTTTTTTTTTTTTTTAATTCCGCGGCCTAAGGCCGCGGCCGCTCTAACGTCCGTTGCCGGGCGTCCCTGGTTACTAGCAGAGGGTATGTCCAGTGGCGCCCGGCAGACTTTGACCACCCCTGTGGTCTCTGCGGGTGTTTGGTCGGGACGAGAATCCCGCGTCATTGGGGTCGGGTTTTATCCCGCGTCAGTGAGTGAATCTGGTTGCGTGCTATGGGGCAAAGGCCCCGCAGCACGCAACCCTTCTAGCCTGCTTCTGTAAGGACGGTGGGTGGCGATCCCGCCGTCCTCAGGCCCCGATCATGGAGGACGATAGTCTTGGGCGTAGTCGCGTAGTCTGGGGCGGCCTGGCCGCCGACTACGGAACTCGGCGGGGAGGGTACGCTCCCTCTCCCCCCTCCCGGCCGCCTCCTTCGCGAGCATGACTTGCTCGCAGAAGGACACGGCCGCGTTCCACCTACTCCCGCTGGATACCATGGCTTGAAGCATGGTCCCCAGCGAGAGGGTATCCACGCCCAGACCCACTACGAGGTCCCGGCGCTGACTCGCCCACGCTGAGCACTCCACCAACGTGTGGAGTGCGGTGTCGTCGTCGGAAACCTCGCAGTGTTGGCACCGGGGTGTGACCTCACGATGCATGCGAAACAGATAGCTACCGAAGCATCCATGCCCGGCAACCATCTACGTCGCACGGTACGTGAGGTCACCATGCTGCCTCTGCAGCCAATCGTCCATGATCGGTCTCACCGCCGCGATGAAGATGGCACCCCCCTTGGGTTGCTCAAGTCGCACCCTCCATGACTCCATGAGATCCTGGCGGAGTTGGGACCGCTGGTCCTCGATTTCTCGAGACGCAGGCCTGTGGTCCCGCTCCAGCGCCTCCTTGCGCCATTGGAACAATGACGCAAGGGCTCTCGCTTCCAGGTCCCATGGAGGGGTCCCGGCTAGGAGACATGCAGCCTCTCCGGAGATCGTGCGGTACCCCCGTACGGTTCTGACGGCCAAGGTTCTAAGTGGTCTGTTTAACAGAGTCACGTTCCCCTTGACCGCCAACCTATCCGCCCATACGGGAGCCCCGTATAGGGCCATACTCCGCACGATCCCCAGGTACAGTCTCCTGCAGGAGGCGTTGGGTCCCTTTAGGTTGGGCATCAGTCGCGAAAGCGCGACCGATGCCTGCGTCACCTTGGGGACCAAACTTCGGAAATGTGGTCCGAAGTTCCATCGGCTATCAAGTACGATCCCTAGGTACTTCATCGAGGGCTTGATGCCGATGCTAACGCCTCCCACATTTATGCTGGAACCTTCTGGTGGACCGTTCCGAGGTCTGTGAAAACACAGAACCTCGGACTTGTGCAAGGCCACCTCCAGTCCCAGCTGCCGTATCCGACCCACGACTCGAGCAACACCCGTCGTGACCTTGAGTGCTGCCTCCTGGTACGTTGCACCCCGCGCCGTGACGAGGGTATCGTTGGCGTAGCACGTTACGCCGACACCCCTAGGCAACGCACCCCGCAGCACCCAGTCGTAGCCGATGTTCCACAGAAGCGGCCCCAGGACCGACCCCTGCGGAACACCGCACGACACATCTCGCCGAGCTGGCCCGAGCCAGCTGGGGAAAGCTATGGCCCTCTCCGAGAGATAGGCCCCGACAATACGACGGAGGTAGAGAGGCGTTTCGTGATACACGAGCGCCTCCCTAACGCAGCTCCATGCCAAGGTGTTGAACGCGTTGGCGATGTCAAGAGACACCGCCACCACCACCTTGCCCTGCGAGACTGCTTCCTCCGTCAGGCTCTTCACGCGCATGATCGCGCTCACGGTGGAGCGTCCCCGACGGAAACCGAACTGGTTATCCGCCAGGTCTGGCCCCACACTCGTGAGATGCTCGACGAGGCGTTCCGCGATAATTCGCTCAAAGAGCTTACACACCTCGTCGAGCAACACGATCGGCCGGTATCCGGACGGTGAGTCCACCGGCCGCCCCGCCTTACGGATCAGGACCAGTTTCCCCGTCCTCCACACCTTGGGAAACTGGCCCCTTTCGAGGCATGCGCTAAAGAGCCCCATCAGTCGAGGTCCGAGTTCTTCGAGGGCCAGGACCCATGCACGGCCAGGAATGCCGTCTGGTCCGGGGGCACTGATTTTCCGGCGTTTAAGCCGGAGTACTGCCGCACCTAGCTCCCCCACCCTGACTTCGGGTACGTCGTCTTCGCTGGTGCTATCCGCGTCGGGCAGAGACGGAGCCATGCGCGGAGGGACGTGCTCCTCCGCGCTCGTCGGAAACAGGGAGCCCATGACCCGCTCCAGCTGCTGCGGCTGGAGACTCTGGGTCAGTGGGGGCGCCCTAGGTCGGAGTTTCTCCCTGACCTGTAGGTACGGGCGCCCCCATGGGTTCTGCTGCAGGGTCTCCAGGAGCTCCTCGCGGGCCGCCGTCTTGGCCCGCTTTATCGTCTCCTGGAGATTACCTTTAGCCTCCCTGTATGCCTGAAAAAGCTCCGCCTCTCGGGCTACCGCGTCGTCTGGGCGGCGACGCCTCCGGCGAAACCTGGTGTACCGGCGGCGGGCGGAGATGCATGCTGCGCGCAGCTCTGCAATCTCCGGCGACCACCAGTACACCTGCTTCCTGGCCGGTCTGGGTGTAACCCTAGGCATCGCCGCATCACAGATTTGCGACATGGCTCTCCTGAACCACTCCGCCTCGGCATCCACATCGGCAGGCCGGTCCGGCGCCGGAATCCAGGCCTGCACGATGGATGCCTCCAGGAGAGCCTCCCGATCCAGATGGTGAAGTGCCCAACGCGGATCCGGGGGATTTGCCACCGGCTGTGGGAGGTCAGGTGGGGGGACGACATCGAACCGGATGTACCGATGATCCGAGTGCGTCTCCTCACCCTCCTCCACGCGCCAGCCTGTAATACGGCGGGCGAGGTCAGGGGATGCGAACGTTACGTCCACGATCGATCCCCCCCCCCCGCCGCCAAGAGGTGGCGACATTCCCCCGGTTGAGGACCTCCAGACCACGTGTTCTGGTCCAGTCCTCAAGAAGCCTCCCCTTGTCCCTGGTTTCCCGGGAGCCCCACGCCTCACTCCAGGCGTTGAAGTCTCCCAGGAGCAGGACAGGGCGAGGACGGCACGCAGCGAAGACGACGTCGAGCTCAGTGAGCCATAGCTCAAACTGAGACTCGTCAATGTTCGGCGAGATGTAGGTGGCCACGACTGCCAACCCATCATAGTCCGCCGCAACACACCCGCGGCCCCTTGCAATGATCGCAAGGCGCGAGTTGTCTGCGGCGGACCCCCCAAAGATACAACAGGCCGAGCCGTCCTCGTCCACCGGGCTTCCCGGGTGGACGTAGTACGGCTCGGCGACCACGGCCAAGTTTATGGACCACTGCCGGATGCTCTGGTACAGAAGATCCTGAGCAGCACGGCAGTGGTTCAAATTCACTTGCAGGATACGGATACGGGCGTCAGACATTAATTGACGTCCATAACCGCATCCCGCCGCGAAACAACTGGCCGCGCAAGGGCGGCACCCCCACCGCTCTCAGCGGACGGACGAGGTTTTGGCCTCGAGGCGGCGCAGGTTGCGCTGCCGACCCGGTGATCCGCGGTCTTGCCCTCCGCCTCGCATCTAAAGCAGCGAGGCGGGGCGTCACAGGCACTTGCCTTGTGACCGGGCCGGCTGCAGCGGAAGCACCGATCGCCCACGGTGACTTCCGCTGTACACTGCACTCCGACGTGCCCCACCACCATACACCGGAAACATCTGGTTTCCCGGGCACAAAGGAGGTGCACCTGCGCCTTTAGGAAGCCCCCTACGAGGAGGCTTCGTCCGTCCGCCACTTTCAGTGCCGCCGCGACGGGGCACTGGACGACTGTCATCCCGTGACCAGTGGAGCCGAAGGAGATATCTCCAGCCTTCACCTGGTCACGGGGGCAGCCGCCCGCCTCCACGACGGCGGAGACAACTTCCTCCGTCGTGGCCGCGTCATCCAGACCCGTGATGCGCAATGCGGCGCATTTGGTGGGTCTGGTGACGCGGACGGCTTCTTCGTCCAGCGCGACCCTAAGCTGAGCCGCTAGGGCGTCAGCTTTAGGGCCGCTGGAGGCGCCGGAGACCTCGAGGAGGCGAGCCCCGGTGCGTGTCGTCTTGCACCGGAGCCCCCCTTGTATGTCGAGGGCCGAGAGGTTGACTGAGGACTTCACGGTCCTCAGTACGTCGGCGTACCCCACCCCTTTCTCCACACCTACCGTCGTCACCGTCAGGACGACGGCGGTGGAACGAGGAGGGCGGGGCCTCTTCGGCGCCTTCGCCGCGACGGCTTTGGCCGCTTTCTTTTTTTGGCCCCCACTACTTCCCATCCCTCCCGTCTGGAGGGATGTAAGGAAGCAGCGGGAGCAACGATAGAGGAAGAGGAGGCGGCAGGGGTGCCACTCTTCTTGCCGCGCCCCTTGGCCTTCCGCGCCTGGGCCGCGGTCTCGGCCGGTATCCGGCTCACCGAAGCGGACGGGGGCGGAGCGGGGCGGCGGACAGCAGGTGTGCCGCTAGGACCGGGAGCGGGAGCACCGCCAACAGCCGCCGCGTATGAAAACGCGGGGCGCGCTAGCGGAGGGCGGTACGCCCGGTCCTCCAGGACCGCGAGGCGCCTCTCGATCGCCGTCAGGACCTGCACCGTGGTCGGCACAGGCTGTGGCGGCGAGGCGGGCGCCGTGGTGGGCGCGGTCCTAGGCGCCGTCTTCGGCGCTGGTCCAGCCGTCAGAGGAGGAGGCAGCATGGGACCTGGAGGTGCCTTGACCACTGTGGTCAACTCAGCGACCTCCCGACGCAGATAACCAATATAACTAAGGTAAAGAGGAGAGGAGATCTTCCTAATCTTAATTATTAGGGGTCGGCGCACTATGTTTTCGTATTTCACACGTCTCTGTCAAACGTCAACTCCTTAATCACTCTCCCTTCCTTGTCATATCCTCTTTCATGCATTCAATTCATTTTGATCTTTTTAGTTACTACGGTACCCACCTGTATTAAAAATAGAGACCCAGCTCCAGAGACAGAAACTTTTTTTACCAAAGGCGCCGTATTCAGTAACAAGTACCTCAGTACCAAGTACCAGCATCGAGGCCTTGACCCAGCTGCGTCTTTAGGTTTTCGTCGACAGGTGATTTTCTTAGATACCTATACCTATATACTCGTAGATATACCTATTCAATACGATGTATTTATGTAAAATTCTGTACAGTTCTGTTTATTTTTACATAGTAAATATAAAATAAAATCGCTCTCGCTGTCTGTACGTTCAGGACTACGCAACGGATTTTAATGCAGTCTTCAGGAATATACTTATCTGTTTTACGTATAAGATCTAGACTCACACCATTTTTATGAGCAGTGGATGTTGAAGCATGCCTGGTTGAATGAGCAGAAAAATATTGGTATCAATACCACTTTGACGCAATATTTCTTTTATCCAGCGACTGATAGACTGCGAGCAAACTGGTTTATATGGACTTTTATAACTGATGAGTAGTTGATCAGAAGTTCTTATAGAATCAGTTCTACTTTTATAATCTAGTAATGCATTTACTGGGCATATTTGGGGTATTTCTTTAAAAAAAGGTAATATTAATGTGGGTTGCTTTGAGTGAGCTCGTGAGGTCTTAATTAATTCAGGTATCTTAATAATAATTCTATCATCCGGGCATACTTCAATATTTTGCACTTTGATTTTGCTTAAAGTTTGCACTCTGTGTGCTGTAACAAGTGCCAATAAAGTCACAACTTTTTTACATAATTTATCCAAACTGATTTCATCATGTGGGTACCAGTCTTCCAAAAAATTTAAAACAGTCGCTGGATTCCAAGTTATATCATATTTTGGAATAGGTGGGCGTAGCCTATAAAAACCCTTGAATAATCTAGTTACCCTATCGTCAGTACCTATTTTAGTATTAACAATTAACGAAAGTGCAGACCTATATGTGTTTAACGTACTATATTGGGCACCACCCTGATAACAATCAGTCAAAAAAGAAATCACTTGGGGAATTGGTGCAATATTATGGAATTTGCAAAAATGAAACCACTTTTTAAATGCCACACCATACTGCTTGACTGACTTTTCCGAGAGGGAAGCACACGTAATATCTAAAGCACTTGTTGGGTCCTTGGCTCCTCCGTGAAAGTGCCGTGCAGATAATTTTGCGGCTATCAAGGTGACTTTGTGTTGAAGTTGTCTGTTAGGGACAGATAATAAGACATCTGTATTTATTCCGAGTATTATCATATCACTACGTAAGCTGTTTAAGATGGGAAAGGCCAATGAGGAACAACCACTATGCCTTCAGCATTTTCCGATATGATTTTGCGAAGCATTTTTAAAATAACCGATATTGGCGGGAATGCATAAAAATATAATTTAGTCCAGTTTAAAGTGAAAGAATTGATGGCTATAGCACCGGGATCTCGATGCCAAGAGACATATTTATCGCATTTTTTATTTAATCTTGTAGCAAATAAATCAATATCCGGTTTTCCGAAGTGTACAACTATTTTGCTGAAGGCATGGTCAGTTAGCTCCCATTCGATATCAGGGTGTGATCGTCGCGATTCCACATCTGCCACTTCGTTATCTTGGGAGCTAATATAATTATGATGCGAAAACGTTTCTGTCTTCACACCATTTCCATATACTCCTTGTAATATCCGTTAAATGTGGGAAACGTACGCCACCCATTTTGTTTATATACGAAATGGCAGTTGTGTTATCAATACGAAGGAGTATTTGACAATTTCGTACGTCTTTTGCAAACACCATCACGCCAAAGTATGCCGCTAATATCTCTAAATAATTGAAATTAACTCCATTTTCCATTAGCCCTATCCTTACCACATGCTGCCCCCCACCCTGTTTTGCTGGCATCAGAAAAAAATTCCCTACAATAGTTATCGTCTCTTATTGGATTAACGGAATTATTATGTGGGTCTGCCACCACTTTAAATCATCATTAAGAAACTCGGGTATAGACATATAACTGTCGTAATCTTCTGTTTTTAATAACGCAAGATATTTACATCGTTCAATGTTCTTAGTATATAGCCAACCGTATTGGATGGCGGGGCAGGATGAGGCGAGTAGGCTAAGCGAGCGATTCGACGAATTGAGCATCGTTTTAATTTTAAGAACTTTGTTACTTCTGTTTTAATTAAAGTTCTTTTTTCTCGAGTCAGAGTAATATGGTAATTTATTGTGTCAATAATAAATTCTAGATACCTACAAACATTACTTGGTATTAAGACACTTTTGTCATAGTTTATAAGAAAAGCCAAAAGATTCTAACATAATTATTGTCTGTTTTATATTATGTTCTAAGTTTTTATATGAGTCAGCAATCAAACAAAAATCATCTAAATAAGTTGAGGATATGTATCCTAAAGACCTGAGTAAACATACGACTGGTTTCATTAACTTAGTGAACACTAGTGGGGCGGTGTTTAACCAAACGGGAGAACATTAAATTCAAACAGTTTGTTGTTGAATATGAAACGAAGATGTGTCTTAAAATTATTTTTTATAGGTAATAAATAATAAGCATCTTTTAGATCAATTGTACACAAAAAGAGAACCTCTTGTTATTAATTTTAATGTCGTCCTTAAATCCTCCATTTTAAAATGTTTTGTTGTGATGAATTTATTTAGTGATTTAAGAGATAAAATAAAGTGATTTTTTCCGTTTGGCTTTGGGACTAAGAAAATACTTGAGATGTATTGCTCATCACATGGCGTACATTCAGTGATTGCACCCGATTCCAATAATTCATCAATAGCAGTTTGCATGTCATTAAATTCATCTAAGGAATAGATTTTGGAGGATGGTATAAAAACCTGTTTTGGAGATGAAATGGTATAGTGTACCCTTTTGTAACCCACGATAATATTAGATTATCGTTGGTAATTAAACGCCACCTATTATGAAACGAAGCTAACCTGCCAGCTGTGGCGGTCTCATAGCGTACCTCATCTATCGGCGGGTCTGCGTGAGCGCGCGCGAGCGCTGCGGCTGCGTTGGCGGCGCCGGTGGGGGACGATATCCCGTAGCCTGTGGGGCTGGTGGCGGCGGAGGCGCGGGGGCTTGGTAACGGCGTGGCTGAATCATCGCAGGCATCAGTCTTCTCCCCGCTCCCGCCTTCCTCGCTTGTGGAAACGGAGGTCTCACATTTAAAGACCGAGGTTGATTGACTCCAGGTTTAGGATGTACTATCGTTTTTATTTCAGCTCCCGATTTATTAATGGCTTTGGCTGCCTTTAGTGTGTCAGCTAACTTCTCACCAAATAAATGACTGTCAATCTCTGTTGTAAATAATTGGTCTTTTATGTCTTTTTTAATTGTAGATGTCACAAAACTTCGGCGAGACATAGACTCCTGATATTGAGAATCGCACAAAAGTCTAGAGGCGTCAATAAGGTACTTGATTACGTCAATGTCCTTGTCTTGACTAGCAAATATTTTTGTCAAAGCCTGCCCGATGCAGGATAAAGCTACTGCTTTTTGATTTTGTTTGGTCTCAATAACTGCATCCTTTTTTACTAGCGTTTCTGATAACGCGGCTTTTATCTCCGGGTTCAGCTTAGGGGCCCCAAGTTTCTGGCAGTTTTCGGGTACGAAATATTTGCCTAAAAGGTCCTTCTTAACCTACTTGGGCAGTCCAGATGTTACAATGTGCTCCCATCGGACAGCCAGATCTGATACGAGCTGTACGACCTATTTTTTGTAGGATGTTCGCCTAGCAGTTCGCGTATGCTTTCGTCTAAAGTAACGGAGCACGCTTCCGAAGTCGAGGGTAGAACTGGGTCGAGTTCTAAGTTTTGTGGTTCTAAGTCCACAATTTGTGGAGTACAATCTTGATTTTGAGGTTCAGGTGTGGATAATCCAACTGTATTATCCTCATGGATGTCGACACTAACATCGATTAAGTCTACAGACTCCTCCATTTGATTGTTTTAAATAGACAGAGAAAAAAAAATGTAATGTAGGTAGATACCTAAAAAATTTTAGGTCATATAATTATTGAATTGTAGGTAACAGGCCTAAAAACCTGTACTCATTCAATTATAGTATGGTAATATATTACCGTGATTACAGAGAGGTAAGCATCCTTAATAGATGAACTCAGCACTGATTTTTATAGGTAGGAATAATAAAACAATACAAGGCGATAGTCCCACTAAACTATCCTCATGTATTTTGTTAGATAATGAAGGTAGCACTCTCAATGGAAGTGCACTCAACATAATGTTTAAATAAACATAAAGTTACCAGTTAAATCATATTTAAAAGCTATAATACTGAAGTAAGTACCTTTTTGTAACGACAACAGTGTATCATCACAATCCCTGTCCCTATGCTTACGTTTAGGCATTTTTATAATGGGATAATAACAATGTAAAGTGAGGTGTGGAACGGCCGAACACTAGAACGCGAATGAAAAATGGCGCGCACAGTGTTGCCATAGTATGGGGATCGCTGTACATGAATAAATCTGGGAAAATGTTTTTTATTTTTTAACTTAATATTAAAATATTTATTTATTTTTTTGCATTTCTCAACTATAGTGTATGAATGGCTACACGGTACGTGCTACTACAAGTATTCTAATCTCGAAGACGAAGCAAAGTATAATTCCCGTTAACCCTTCCAGCTAAGCTATACGTGCTTGTGTTAGGAGTGGGTTCAGGTTAGTAGTGTGGTGACGCAAGTCGAACCTCTTTTTACCCACCAGGTTACAGACACTTCATGTGGAGAAAACGAGAAAACAATACTTATCACGTGTGCGAAGACGCGGGTGTCTGCTACTAGGTAATACAAGTATAGGGATTTTGATTGGTTTACGTCACAACGAACACAAATATTGTTTCAATTGCTACTTTATTTATATTTACACACATTTTGGCCAAATTTCCTAGTGGTGACGTGAGTTTAGTAGGTAACTTAGTACTTTGATGGATTTGATTATGTCGCACACATTGAATCACGGAACTGATAATTTAGAAACTTTACACTTTACCTCTGAATCAAGTGATTAATATTTACAGTAGCTAGCAGTATATTTGCGACGGCGAGCGACGGCGCGGCGACACCGATGCGTCGTCTCGTAAATGAACGTTGTATTTAAACTTAGGTAACACAAATCGTAACCTGTAATATGTAATCGTAATTATGTATAATAGGTATAACGTTGTCAACACATTAAAAACATTCTACAATCAAAAGGTGACAAGTTGCAAGCTGGTTGGTTCAATTTAACGACACAGGCGGCTCCTGATTGAAGCTGGGCGCCTCTTTTATTGGCTAAATTAATTCGTTGAACTACATACGGTGCATGAAGAAGTGCAAAACATTGCCAAATGTGCGGTAGGTACGCGTTTTTCTCAGAAGACTGCCCATGTTTTGGTTGCCAGCGACACGACTTTTAGGGATGTAAGTAGTTTATTGTTTTTTCACAGAATATATATTCAATTTGATTGATTATAATAAGAGTTTTAATTCGGATATACATGCTATATTATACACCAAATAAACATGTTTGAATTCATACAATATCAAAATATCACAGAACAATAGTTTGTTCTGCAAAATTAATTAGAATGTGAATCTAAAGAAAATTTTAACCTTTTAACCGGAATAGAAAGTGGTACCTATCTAACTTTGTACAAATTTCAGCCAAATCCGTTCATTGTTGGATAAATTAGACCGTGATGGAAAAACATACACATATTCTGACTTACATGATACTTCACGTTACTTCTAAATTGTAATGATGGGTAAGGGAGTACCTATCAACATCGTCGCGGCCCAAGTCGTTCTTGTCTGCACGTATTGCACCTGCTGCATACCCAAAGTGCTAGGAAAGGCAATAAGGTCGCCCTCTATTACATGAAACTAAAGATTAAATACTCTGTACAAATTATATAGTGATATAAAAGTCATAGACTCCGTAGACAGACAAAAAGCCGAGGCAAAAGTTCTCAAAATTAAAATAAAACAGGCGGCCTTATTGGTCAAATGTAACAATAATGAAATGATTTTGTGTAACTTAGTATTGTAACAAAATCGAGGTAAGCAACAGTAAAATGCATGATTAAGACGGAACGTAGCGGAGTCTTCTCTAAGATGGGCCCAATCGAAAATGTATGTAAAACGATACCGGTCGCAATTTTAAAAATATCGACTTGAAATTTGGCATGCAGATAGATCACATTAAGAGTCCGTATGCAGAATCGAAACGGGCGGAATTAGGTATTTGGCACATTTTGTGCGTGAGTCCGGAGTTACCGATGGTGGTCAGCCAGTAGGTACGGCGATTACATGGTTTTGATCTTTTTTTTTTCATTTTATAATAATAGTGTCTTGTGTGGGGGAGGTGAAAAAAGGGCTAGGAGGGGGGGTGTTTTTTTTCTCTCCTTAAATTCAAGAAAAGACCCTCTATACTCGTATGATCCCGTAATCAAAACTCCTCTACCTTTCCTCTGTCGTTGCACTCTCAAAGGGGGGGCGAGGGCTAATTTTTTTTCCTAATCAAAATTATTTGACCTCCTCTATACAAAGGGGCTCTACCAACATATTTAGGGCCCCAGCGAACTCATCTGCTAGTGGCGCACCTGCTGATCAACGGACGAGGCTCGTTAATTTACGGTACCTATGAAGTGTCTTCGGTCCCTACGTGGGTACCGGGTGTTGGTCCGGGGGGTGCCACCGTGCAACTGTGCTAAAGCCCCACAAGTAACCCAGCCCAGGCTGGTTGCGTAAGGGGTTCAACAGCTGCACCGCCGGGCCCGGGGCCATGTATGGTGCAGCAGGCATGGAACCAGTGGGGGCAAAGCGGAGTCTAGTGTGGGTGGTGTGGGTCGATTCGCTGGCCAGGGAGACCCTTAGCAACGGCGTTGCCGCGGCCGCCCGCAACACAGTCATGGGGCCTGCCTGGGACCAACCACACCAGGAGGCTGCCCCACATGTTCTCGCGCATAATCCTGATGTGGGATCGCCGCTCCGGGTGGTAACCGGTGTGGGATAGCGGCGGCCTTGCACCAGGGGGGTTTGGTAGCCCTTCCGTCCGGCGGGTCGGCTCCAACCTAACCACACGGTTCCAGACGAAGTTAGCCCCTGCGCTTTGTCACTTATTACTGCTGCACCAAATGTCGCCCTGTCTTCACGCTTCTTCTTCAAATTTATAATGGCAGTGCCACAGAAATAAGTAAACGTTCCACAGCGGCCCCAGGAAACCCCACAGCTTCACTTTTCGAGGTGGAGTTCACCAACATCCGTGGACTCCATGCCGTCCACCATACCTTGAGACGGCTCGGCCCGCTGTGACGTTTCTCACGGAGACACATATACGCCGCCCTGACAACACGCCTTACCTGTGTTGCCCCGGTTATGTATATATGTATCGAGGAACAATACCGGGGCGCCGCAGGGGTCCGTGCTGTCACCAACTCTTCCTTCTGCAAATCAATGATATGCTATCCCTCGGGAACATTCATTGTTATGCAGATGACAGCACATTGCAGGCGTGTGCATTTACAGCGAAGAAATCCCCTTTCCTTCCCCTACCCTCTCTTCAGAATGCATTATTACCAATGAAGGGCAACCTTGAGATCCTTGACATAGACGTTCGTCAAGAGCTCAATAATAAAAACTACATCGAAAGATGTATAGGGCTAGCTTCGTGGAAACTAGGAATACTGAATAAGGTAAAGCGATTCTTTACACTGCATCAGAGGTGTCTGCTGTACAAGACGCAGATTGGACCCTGCGTCGAATACTGCTCTCACTTCCGGGACGGCTCCGCGAAGTATACGATAGCGTCGAGCTATCCGTATTATAGATTGTCCGGAGGTAACGGGAAGCTTTGAGCCGCTAGTTCAGCGCCGAACAATAGCTTCCTTGGCCGCATTCTACCGTATTTACCACGGCGAGCATTCTGAAGAGCTCTTCAATCTGATCCCACCTTCCTTCCTATCCCGAACAACGCGTGCCGAGCAGAGATGCCACTCCCACACAGTAGGTACATGTTCGCGAGAACCGAACGTTTTAAACGTTCGTTTCTGTGCCGAACGATACTGGCCTGGAACGCCCTGCCTGTGCACGTGTTTCCTCCCACATATAATCCTGGGTTCAGTAGGTCGTCAAGTTGAGGGCCACTCTCTATAGTATAGTGTGCTGTGAGTGACCCACAATCGCTTGACGTCGTCACGACTTACTACCAGGCGGGTGGCGTCAAATTGGCGAACCCAATACAAAAAAATAAAATAAAAAACTACCTCTTTAAAATTATTACTCATTTTGACTCTACTCGGGAGCCCCCCTTGGGGGACTGGAGGGCAAATCTCAAAAACTCGGAATTTTCCCTAGGTCCCCGAACCCCCTTTACATTTCTGCAAAAAAAACATAGGTACCTTCCCCTCCACCATCAAGGAGAACAATAAAATTGTGTCAGTGAGTGAGTGAGTAATCCAGCTTTATAAAATTTAACAGCTTTTTTTAACAAAAATAATGATAAATACATTCTACATAATCACTTGTTGTATTTAAAAAGAAGCCTAATCATCACAAAATAATAACTAATATTACCAAAGTATCAAAATCTCACGCCACGCTATATTCGTCTGTAGACGGCGTCGAATTTTGGCGCGCAGAGCGACACGTCCTCCCCCTGTAAGCGCTTGGCGCGGACTGTTTACTTGAGGCATGCGTCGAGTATTATAAAGCGAAATTTAGGTGTTTTTAAAAGATTATTTACTTGCCTATTTTTTATTATTTAGCTTTCTTTTTTTTTGGAAATGGATTGATTTTGAACCAAGGTTTATTTATGTTGTTTTAATTTTATGAACGAGAGTTTTATGTAGCCGAAATAAGAACCAATTCATTGCCCATTTTCTCTAAAATTTGACTAACTTAAATATTTTGTTTACTCAATTTTTTTTTATAAAAGTGATAAAAAGTAATCCATACATTTGATAGATGACTTTTACAAGAATACACTGTATTTTTGTAATACTTTTTAGACGTCAAAACGATTAGTGAATTTGTGATATTCTAGACCTCTTCCAGCAAAAGATACGAAAAACTACCGATTGTTTTAGGTCGATTAATTAAAATTTAATGACAAAAATAAGAAAGTAGCTCACTTATTAGATCATTATTGAAATGATATTTCATGTTGTGCATTAAAACTTATAAAAATACAGTATTTTCAGTGTAAAAACACGTCTGTAAAATCAGCGAAAACGGTAAAATTTAATAGGAGGACTCTTAACGTGCTTTGCTGTATCGTTTTTGGTATATGTGGCTTTTATAGTTTTTGAGTTATTAATTACGTTCTCCGTCTTATTTATTTCGACGTAACCGCCCGCGTTCCGGCGAATACCTAGTTTTTATAGAAATAATACAGTGAAACCGCATTTATTATGGTGTTTTAAACAAAACCAAATAACGAAAAAATCAAAGCACAGGAAATGAATTTTCGGTAGCTATCAGTAGTTAAAAGCTCAATGATATGAGTGTTTCGAACTCATAATTATAACTCTTTGGCTGTATAAATAAATGAAAATAAACGGCCTCAAGCTCAAAGGGATTATTTTAAACGCTCTCTGTGAAACCCTAAACATTTGAGTGTAATTAGTATTAATGAGAAATGAACAAAAAGCGTCTGTTGACACAACGGAATTTGATACGTTATTGCTGCTCCCTGATTGGAAAGCGACGAAAGCTTCTGCTTTATTTTAATAAAGCACTTTTTTTTACAAAGTTACTTTTAAGATTAGAGTCCATTTTTCCACAAGAACCTATTTTTTGGTATAGTACCAGTCTTTCTGTTAGTATAAGCCAGCACTTCCTACCCAGCTGTTACAGGCGGAAAGCATAAAAACAACCAATTCACTTTTGCTTTTATGATATTTTGTAAGAAACTGACAGTTTGCCATTCATCTAGATAGTTGACAAAGAAACGTGTAGGATGCAAATCCCGGACTAACTTTGAGCTCCACACTCATTGTTCAATAACAGTAGGTAAGTACTTACCTACGTAGTGGATGGAACCAGTGGAACCTGGTCGCAGAGTTCTGCCGTCTAGACGGAGATTATGTAAAATGGAATATAAACTTATTCGTTTTCCAGACACTCGGTTTGCACTTCGAATGAATTTGATTATTTCTGTTATGATATGATAAAATATCTGTTCTCTATTACATTATAAGATCGTGAAGAAGTGGATATTTCTGTCAAATAACATGATGTTAAAACATCGTTCTACTTATTCGTTTAAAGGTAAAAAAGTAGGTAGTACCTAAGCTTCAAATTTAGTTATTAGTTAAATTTAGAGTAGAAGAATGCTGTACCACATAATCTTGAATTCTATATCAACAAACTGAACTACGCAGTCACGTCCAGAAGTCGACTGTTTTTATGTCACTATTCCTGTTAAAATATTCAGCAATCTTATGGGTGGCTCGGGCTACTTAATAATATGCGTGCGAAAGTTGATTGTTTGTTAGCTCAATCACGACGAAACTGTTGAATTTAGACTATTTTGTGTAACAAGTAACTAGATGAAGTCCTGAAAAGAGACATAAGATACCTCTTTTCCGCAAGTTAATTGTGAAGAATTAAACAGTCTTCAATACCAGCAATTTATAGGTACTTATTCTACTTTGTACCCTTTGAAAGTCGAAGTAGTACGTGACTCTGAACTTGGCAACTGAATTTGAAAGTAGTATTTACCTTATTAAGTTAATTACAATAATAATGTAAGTTAATAACTGTGAACGTTATTACAACAATTAAAGCCCACGTGATTGATAAAATAAACATTAAACATTAATTAACGCATTAAGGATTTAGTAATTACACGGTATGGGAAAACTAATAAAATGGATAACAGCAGATGGCATAATCGAAGATTGGCATTTAGCCCACTAATATTACTCTTTGTTATTATTAATGACATTTGGTGACATGCCCTTCGAAATATTGACAAAGGAACACCAAATTCGGCGAGTATACCTACCGCGGGAACCCTCGAAATAGAAATTGCGGAAACTTAATATAAATCGAATAATCCATTCTTGTGCAGGGGACGTTTTGGGAGGATAAATCTCAATCGGGGGTGAAGAGAGCCCAGCGGTGCAGTGAGAGGGAGGGGCGCAGACGGCGGACCGGGCTCCTGGCTCGACCATCTGCCGCGCCATAAAATCGATATTAGGTATTTAGCTAACGACCGATATTTGTGATGCGGTTCTGTTGTTTTGGCTAATCACATCCGCGCTCCCTATTCACTTCGATAACTTCTTGCGGTGTCCACAATGATTTAGCAAAAATGGAATACTTATCACTATTCAATGACGTATCGAACCAAGATTGTTCCGCCTGTGGATTAAATACTACTCTTTGATGACTATTCGGATATTTCTCTATGTTAGGGGATTTTCTTGTTCCAAATACGATCAGAATTTAAAATATTCCTATTAATTGTCGTAAAAAAATAAGCTTAACAATATGTTTTTTCATATATTTTTGTTTATGAGTCATTTCAGGTAAGATTCTAAGAAAAATATTACGCGGAAAATTGAGGAATTGAATGATTGTGCATAATTGTAAAATTCTTCTGCTATACTCATGTTGACTATAAAGGATACAATTGGTTTTATGATAACCAGTTTGATAAAATATAGTAAGTACCTGCATACAATATTTACAAAGATTTGTGGAAAAATCCTCTGCATCATTGATGACTGGAAAGGTTGCCGGAATTCTGGTAGCATGTTTAATGGCAAAGATATCTGAGCCATAAGTAACTGGTTTTGTTCCTAATTCAGAACTGATTTTTAACTTGTGAAAGTAGTATATCATTTTGTTTCTGACGTGCATCGTCTGTCAGTCTATTTCTCTAATGTTAAACTCATCAGAGTTTGGAGCCATACTTCATTTCTCTATCGCGGTTTTGGCCGAGAACAAACTACCGTATTAGAATATGAACTAACTCACAGATGGGTGAAGTTCGGTATCTAAATTTGCCAAGTTAACAGCTTTCTGTGATAAGTGATAACCCACGCACATTGTTTCCTTCCTCGTAGGTACAACACCGGGTTTTTTATGCGCACTCGGAAAGAAGTAGCACAGGAAGTAGGCAGGTATTTCTTGGGTTAAGTTGAGATCTGTCTATCATATTAATATTTCTTGTGACAGTGGTGACGTTCACTTTTTGGACTTTATTCTTTTCTTACACTTTCCTGCAATGTAGAATCTTTGAAGTATTTTCCCAAAACATAATCAATAATTAATTTCTAAATCTCACTCAGCATTCGCTTACACAATCTTGAGTCCCATAAAATTGTTTGATGAACTTTTTGGAAGTGGACCTCGGTCGTGACATCTGTAAGCAAATAAATCTCTGATACGAGATCGTGAATTTTATAAACTAACAAGATAAAGTGGACAAACATGTTTGCATGAATTACGTAAAACCTTCTTTTAAACACGACGAATTTACTGTCAAAAAGCTGCCAAAATAGCCCATTTAAATGTAACCGGGGTTCGAAATTACTAAAAAGGAAACGTTTGTTAACAATCTTTATTTATATGTAATATCATTGTTTGTTAAATAAATTAAAACTGATGAACAATACAGATAATCTGTAACTACGTGTTTGGACACTTATTAGTTCCCATCATTTTGCAACGATTTATTAAGTTCATCGTCATACTTTTAAAATAAAACAAAATAGGTAGTCCGAACAATTTTCATACATTACAAATATAAATTACTTACTAGGCAATGACGGTTTTATAATTACATAAAATATCATTGTTACTAGGTAGTTAATTGGACTGGTCGCGCACTGATTTGACATTGACATGAGGAAAAAAGCATGACAGAAAAAGTGCCCTTAGTGTGGAATTTTCTATTAAGCAAATTCCATCAAAAACATCTTGTAAAATATCCACGTCTCGCAAGCAAGTGCTTCTACCGTAAAAAGCTGTGAGATTCATGTAATACCCAGTTGGTTATTTAATTCAGTCCCTATATAAGGGACCTTCAATCTTAAGTCAATACCAAAATTAGCTAACGTAACAACATATATTATTATAGTGACCCTCAATATACCTATTAGAAATATATTATATTTTTTCTGATGCATTCATACCATAAGTACATACTATCAGGCCTGATTTCTCAAAGGGGCAGGAGAGGGCACATTTCGCCAGTATGTTGATAATAATGTAGTAGGTACTTAATTATATTTTTCTATTCACTTTTAGGCACGAACCAAAATGTACATATTTACTAAAGTTTGCATGGTCAGGAATCTATACAAGTATAGGCTATGGCGTGTGACATAGCGTGTTTTATGTTCATCAAATAAATAGGTATCCTTTATCCTACTGTTTTCTCCATATATGGTGTAAAATTATCCGTTGAATCGTATAAAATGCCTTACCAGATATGTATGTGTTTTGTAAAGAGCCTCCTACGATTTGTAAGCCTTGATTGATGTACGTTCAGATGCCATAAGATTTATGTGGTAGTTAGTTCACGTAGGAACAGTACCCGCTTCCGCGAGTGCAAATCTATTGGCTATTTGAAATAGGTTTACCAGTTTCTTCTACTTAAATTTAACTATGAATTGCAAAAACTGGTAGTGTCTTCGTCAGTTGGTAGAACGTTCATCCTAGAAAAGGAACAGTTGCTGGTGTAAGCCCAGCCCAAGGCTTAAATTTTTGCAATTCATATTATAAAATTATTTGAGAAACATCATTATTTAAACCTTGTATAAGACTAAGAACCAAACACTAAGAATTTGTATTTCTTACGAATTAATAAGGCTTATCGGTTTTGGAAATAAGAATCGTAATCTTTTGACTCATTTGCACTTGTGGTCGACATAAAACAATTATTTATCAATTATCTGTATTTCTATTAAATGAACTATCACAATGCAATGTAGCTAGTTACATGAGCTTCACAACATGAAAATAAAACAAATCTAATATTTTAAGAGGTTCAAAAGGTTTCAAATCAACATCTGCGGGGCTTAAGTTATCCTCACCTGCGTGGTACATCTACTGACAGTCCGTCGAGGCTCTGGTAAACATGTCCAAAATGCCAGTTATGTGGAACCAATAAAGTAGCTGGTGAAGTGCCTTTGTCCACCTGCTCGGGGATAAAGACGTAGAATGTGTGTGCGTGAAATTAGTACTAGGTGATAGTTTAAAATACATTTTTCAATTAGAATATCTTGAAATTAAACTTTCCTAATATTTCTACGTACCCTGGCAACGTACAGTACAGTCAACTGCCTTCCTGCGTTGTATCATCATAGGCCCGTGTGTTTAAAATCAAAATAAATATTTGAAATCCACTGATTATTAACTTACTTTTTTTTTTCATTTACCATTTTACAACAAAAAACAATTTACAATTATTATATGTTTTGATTGTATTTGAAAACCACTGAGGTTTGTAAAAAATGCAACAGATACTTAGAACTTATAGTCTTACCCTCGTTACAATACACCCTCTACGCCTATAGCACGGTATTGTGATCACGGTTTCTCTAGAAAAGGAAAATATGAAGACAGCAATGGAAATATTAACATCCTTATGATTAAATAAAATAAATCTAACTACTTTGCAATATTCCGCCACATGCAAATTACCCAACTCTCATAAAGCCATAAGAAGCCATAAGGCCGAAAGAATAGAGAAATAATTTTGAAAATAGAATAAATATGAGAGTTGTGTTATCGTGCAAAAAATAATAAAAAACCTCGACACGTGTTTCGCCCCCAACATCAGGGGCATCATCAGGAGATGTCGATGGCTCGGCGCACGGCGACCGTTTCGGTCGCCGTGCGCCACGATAACACAACTTTCATATTTATTCTATTTTCAAAATTATTTCTCTATTCTTTCGGCCTAAGTGGGATTGGAGGGCGGACTTGTGCATGAATAAATACGAGAGTTGGGTAATTTGCATGTGGCGGATTATTGCAAAATAGTTAGATTTATTTTATTTAACTATGGACTTCCGAAAAGTAACGCCTGATAGTATTATCCTTATGATTCACAGACATCATGATGAATAAAATATTTACCTTTGTTTGAAAGGTTAGACGAGCAAATTAGCGTATTTTTCCTTTTCTGTTGTTTCATATGTTATGGGGCGTTATAAGCACAGAATGAGTCAGAAGGCGGGAGAGGTCGCGGGCGCCACATAGCCGACATCTGCCTGCGTGTGAGTCTGCGCCCTGCAGTCACCAACATTCCACGAGATCGTTGCCTCCCTGTGTTCGTAACATCTCTGATGCAATATTCAACTTTACTGCGTCCTTGCAATGCCGTAATTCATTACAACCAAGTTAATAGCTGTCATTTCATTTTTATCATTTTTCCCATTTACAAGGTTCTATCATGTTTATACTCAAGGTCCTTTCGATGTCCTTAATTACGGGCAGTCTGGAACCGGACTGGAATGGCAATATTATCACAATCATACTGACACTGACTTGGTATTAAGTTGTAACCGGTAGTGGTATTTATATCAAAGGAAATTTATGTAATGTATAAAATGCCTGATCTTGTAACTATTAACAACTGGGTTTATGTTCAAGTATTGTGAAATGAGGCTACAATACCTAAAACCAGAAATAGTTTATGATATACTAGCGGTCATTGCTCGCATGAAATAATCTTATAACCTAAAAACTTCCTAGAGTACCACTCTACCCATTGATGAAAATGGCATTAAATCAGTGCAATAGTTTTTGAGTTCATCGCGAACAGACAGACGCCTGTCCTGTCCTGTAAGTACATTAATCAAATTATTCTATGTAAATACTTGTAGTTCAGATAGAACAGTAGACCTCGCATGCACAGGGGTATCGGTATTGTCACTCATTAAACATAAAAAAAAATATTTTGAGCTTTTGGCCGTTATTTCCTCTCAATCAGAAAAACCATGGAAAAACCTTACGATTCAAAAAGTGTTTTAAATTAAGTAATATATATAAGCTACACATACACACAACACAAGGCATCGGGGGTTCGGCATCGGTGGGTCACTGACCAATTGGGTTCCAGTCAAAAACCAGCGCCAGGATTGCACCTGGCACATGCTGAACTGGACACCCATTTGGTACATTTGTGTGTCACACTAATAATCGCGCGTCAGTTGTTGGTTGTGGTTTGGAAGTATGTTTACTCTTTATGAGTGAACATGCTTCCAATCCCCAATGTGATTTATGTGTAATATTGTTATGTTGTATTGTGTGGGCACTGTGTGCCAAATAAATGTTTCTTTCTTTCTTTCTTTCTTTCTAGGTATAGTTATAATGGAGATCAAATAAAAAAGTGGCCCCTAGCCTGAAGCAAACATACGGACAGATAGACAGACGAAAGCAAAATTGACCAGTATGGTCTGGAAATGTCGGCATTTCGCTCGCTCGAATTATACGTTTTAAGCTACAGCTAATTCGGGCAAACTATAATTATCTTTGCTGGGTTTTAACAAACGCGACGCAGGGTCAATAAAGATTTGAATGCCATTCTAGATCACATATTCTGTTAAAATTAACTTTCACCATTAAGTTACAAATATGAAAGCTGCAATTTCGACTTATGTATCGAGTACAGTAACGAATATAAGCCTAATAGAGCGTGATAACATTGTACAAATATAATTTTGCTAGTATTAGTATGTCTATGAAGACGAGTGGCAAATTTGCGCGCCGTCTCCACATTTGTTCCACGCCAACGGAGGTGGCGGTGCGCGGCACAGATCGTACCACATTCGGCCTTGTGATCACCTTACCAATGTCTGTGTCATTGCCATTTCATTTCACCGTAATAATACGACTCACTATACATTACGAACATGTTTATCTTTACCAAATAGACATTAATTGACATTCTCATACATTAAGAATTTGAAATAGTTGCGCCTTATCTTAAAAACATTGAGAGCTTTCGTGTAAGTTTACAGGAAGCAATGGTAGTCATTGACCGGTGGTTATACGAACTGGGTATGTGTCATAAATAATAATGTAATAATAACAGTATTCTGAGACATAATTATATATTTAGGTTTTAATGCCAAAAGTTAAAAAAACTGTCAATTGCAAGTATGTACGATATTAATGGTTCCGTATAATTTGTTAAGCTTCTCATAATTGTCTATCCAACATTAGCTTCATAATTATTTATTACCTGTTTATTTACTGTTACCAAATAAATAATTGGCCTCGGATGTTATTAGGTTGACCACTTAGCTAGTAGGAGAAGGAGACTCGATATAGGAATGTATGTGCATTTTCCATGCCCTTGGATTACACTTTCATCTTAAATTGCACTTAGGGCTTCTTGTTCCCATCCCACATTGGACATCCCTTGCTTTTTAGTTTCAATCCCGATTCCCAGGGCTGGGAAGGAATACTAAGTACTTGTTGACAAGTGTTTTAAATTTAGCCGTCGATGACCGAACAAACAAATTTTACAAGAGAAGAGAAAATATAATATCATTTATATTCCCCTGCGATTCCCTTTTTTCGTCGGTTGTTTTGTCTGGTAGGCCTCGGGAGGATTGCGCTGCCGCTGTAGCCTGTGCTAGGAGATACACTATCGGTTAAGCGGGTGTCAAGTTAAGATCATAGAAATCCGATATCTGTCCTTATCTTAAGTTCAGACTTTTCAGACACGCAAAGTATGACAATAACGATACTTTGTTTACAACTGTGCTATGCAATAGCAATTCCAATCCGGATTTTGTTGTGCGAGTCGGTACTGTATATGTAGTTATCAATATAGTCGGCTTGATATCCGATAACCTCTTCCCCCTATGGGTACCTGAGTCGATATCTTGGTTTGAACTGCCGTTACTTGTAAGATCACACGCACAATCCTACGAGCATTGTGCTGCGCTTACCCACGTTTACCTACTACCTATCCACCTATCGATGCATCGGACATTCTAATTCTAATAATAGACATGGGTATTCTAAATAAAACTGAACTAAAAGTCGATATGGTACCTATCGACTTTTCAGTCTCGATTAATAACTGCCGTAATGGTTAAAATGAATCACTTGGAGAAAAAAATCTACATTTTACCCACAAAGATTCCTTTGTAGCTAATTTTGCAAAAAATGGCAGGATGCGAAGTCTGAGGCGTGTCGAGTAGTGCGGCGGCGGCGAAATAGGGTTGTAGCCTACTATAGTACGTTGAATCTAATTAGAACTGGTCTGGTAACTAATCAGGTAAGTATAGTTTGCCTTATCGATATTTTTGTAATAAAACACGAATGTTAGGCGGAGAGAACATGGCGTGCCATATCAAATCAACATAGGCATGAATTACCTATAGGGATAAAAAAATCACACCACTTAAGAATAATGTTAAGAATAGCTTCAAATAGGTACATTGGCAGCCCTAATTCCGATGGCACCGTGGCTACGACGGAGGCGATGCGACGGTGCGTCGCAAGGTGCGGGGGTACGGGGGTGACGGGGGGGAACGAGCGAGGCTGCTGCCAGTGTCCGCGGCTGTCAGGCCGGACTAACCCGTCGCTCCAGGTCAGCGCTCCAGCCGGCTATTTATAGAGGTGCCCCTTAAACAGAGTAATTATTCATTGATTAGCACTGCGAGGAATAGGGGATTGCGCTTCTGATAGCCATCGCGCAAACGAGAATCGTCGCCGGCGCCGGACTTCGTTCAGACCGCTGCTGCCATATCTATATCCGTTATAAATGTGTTCGACGTTTATCCCTTACTAACACAATTAATTGCAGAGGTACGGTTGTAAAGTATTTCTGTACACGGTTTATACATAGACAACTCAATAACTCGCCCCATTCGCTCCAACAGAAGAAGATAGGTACTTTACATTTACATGTTTAACAAGTGCAGATTCTATACATGGACGTGTACAAGTATTTGTCCATTTGATTTGTCCGTTAGGTATAGTTTAATTTACTAGACACCTCTCAAAAATAATATAGGATTGAAAGTCCCAATTTGTCAATGATAATCTTAATTAGGGATTAGGTATAATTTCGAAAGATAAAATCATGAGTTTTGACATTGTAAAGTAAGAGTTAAATGAAATTAATGATTTTAATTTGAAGAAATAACGGTCAGCTGATGATGAAGACGCCATTACTATAAAGCTACACTATTATAAAGGTATTTATACAAAATCAATATTATTACATGCAATAAATATCTCAAGAATGTCAATATATTAACCAATGCAAGTCCATCTTGAGAATGTTGATTAAGCAATTATTTAATTAACCAATCCTTCACTTGACTCGTACAAGCTATAGCTAAATAAAACGGAAACATAATATAAATTCGACACAGAATTCAAATCATTGGCTGGAATATAGAATGATATTACGGTAAATAAATTTGACCGAAAAACTAGTTAGTTCAGACGGTTCAGATCTAAGCGGAATTACCCAGAACCAGGCACCGTTTGTTAACTTCTATATGTACTCATTTAGTAAATTCTAGTGTTTAATTCTGGTTGAATCGTTCTTATTGCATAGAAGTATATTTCCGGTTTCCTTTAATTAATAACATATCAATGGACTTCTGGTTCTAGTAAGTAAGGGTTGCTTTCACGCACCTTGTCGGAATCAAAATACGCTTATCACTTTTGCCGTTGGGTTGGGGAAAAACTTTGCTAGTAAGCCTCAAGGTTTCAGGGTTGCAGTCCAGATAGCTGGTTCAGGGTGTTCTGGAAAAACAGAAAAAAATTACACCTATTGTAGTCTTTAAAAAACTATCAAAAACTCTAATACCTATGATGTACAGTTTTGAAGGATCCTGTGATGTTATCACCCACGATGCGAACCATGTGTACTCACTCTACTGTAAGCAAAGTCATCACGACAAGGCAAGTTTATCGAAATTCGCGGTTATCCAGGGAGACAACTGCGAATTTATCTGATACATCTTCAAGTTGTGATTGTGCTTCAATCTTCTATTAAAATCAAGAAGGCGGCTAGACGACAAAGTCTTGTATTAAAATCAAGGTGGCGTCTAGCCGCCTTCTGTCTTCCTATCCTAAGTCTTGACTTAGGATGTAACTATGCAACTATCGCTAGGATAAAGCTAAAAATAATAAATGATGATTGATTGACACTTACAATAATTAACATCAAAAGTATTCCAGTTTGACTAGTTGCGTCGCCTATGCAAAGCGTGAGAATACGTAAATTGGGCATCTGTGAACTAATTAACATTTGCTACAATATAAGAAACCCGTTACATCTTCGCAATATTTGGGGCACTGTCAAGAGTATATCTAGTTTTGACAGGTGTGTTTTTGTGACTAATTCGATTGTAAACATGTAAATTAGATGCAGAAATGATTCAAATATATCAAACTCTTATGTTAGAATTGCCGAAGTCCCGTTTCACATAGTATATTGTGGTTCGTAATATCTATAAAGTTATCGTATATGATTAGTTGAGAGTAAAAATAAATTCATTTGAGATTAACGGAACTCTCACCAGTTATGTCGGCCTTGTGTCAATTCTAATAAGATTATATGTGCCGTTTTTTATAGACGGGTGAGCGAAGGTGCAAAAGTGTCATTTACACACGTAGTTACATATCAAAGATGTTATAAAAGAATAACTGAATGTTATTCAGAAACCAAGCTCAAATACCAATTATCGAATAAAATATCGACGAACAGTTTCTTTAGCATAAATATATATTGTATACAAGAAATACGTTCAGGTTGCACTGAAAAAAACCCTGCTCTTGACCGGTTTGATAATCGGGAAATTCGTGGAAGGCTCGGAATGATCGCATGCATTTTAGTGGTCAGTTCTTCTCACGCAATATATTTTTCGTACGTTGTAAGGAAAATCATCCTTTAATATCATTTCATTGCCATAATATAGCCGCAGTTCATATTTAAACATGAGAGTAATAAAGCAAAATTACCAAAGTAACGATGAAATTATAACGGAACCTACATGATTCAGGTTCTGAAATCATCGGATCAAAAAAGTACTTCTATTCGATAAAACAAAATGCACAATACCCCAAATTTGAGTCTTGGTAAGGTTTCCTGTAATGTAAGACCTTCAGATTTCAATTGACCTTATTTTGATATTTGACATATTGAATTGAAGAGAGGACCATAAATACCTTTTGTGATACATACTTACTGAAAATAGTCCAGCAGAAAAATATTTGGACTACTATACTTTACTATTGAAAAAACATGGAAAGATTTTGAAGATAATAAAAATATAATTACTTAAGTATATAATAGTTTCTTGGAAATACTTATAATGCCCTGACTTATAACAGTCTGACTCACATAGGTTGGGTTAGAGTGAAGTTTACGGTTTTTTTTGACCCAGAAGTTGGGTATTTGCTTCAAGCCTTTCGTAGCATAGATGATCCAGCCTGCACTTCAATCTTGAAATTGCAAATAAGGCACTTACAATATCTGTTATTGACTTAAAATAACTGTACTTACTTGTCTACGGAAATTACCTTAAGTAAAGATAGAATAGAGCATTTAAGCCGAGGTCTATAAAAACCCGCAGAGACCATAGAGGTGGTCAAAGTCCGCCGGGCGCCACTGGAAATACCTGCTTGTAACCAGAGACGCCCGGCAACGGACGTTAGAGCGGCCGCGGCCTTGGGCCGCGGGATTAAAAGAAAAAAAAAAGGTCTATAAAAATAAACAATAAATAATATTTCTTTAAACTTTCGCGTTTTGTACACATTATAAACTTAAGACTAACGGGTCTTTTACGCGATTATTGATTTTGGTAAGTTGAGCCTATGATATTTACGACCCTGAACACTTACAGAAAGAGCTCGCTCATGTTCAGGAAGTGTTGAAGCAGAACGGGTATCAGGGACATACACAACACCGTGAAATGAACAAGGTACAACCCTTGGCAGTAAGCGGAGCATCAGCATTTATGCCGTACGTGAAAGGAGTGACGGACAAAATTGGAACAGTACTACAAAGATACTCCATTAAGACTGTATATAGGTCACACTCCAAAGTCGTAAACCACCTGCGAACCCCTAAAGATACCATTCCTCTACAGACACCGGGTGTTTATAAGGTAGACTGCAGTTGCTGTGGTAGTTCATACATCGGACAGACCAAACGTACTATCGCTGAGAGGGTCAAAGATCACATCACAGCTGTAAAAAATCGCCAAATAAACAAGTCTGCGATTGCCGAGCATTTGTTGGAATCGGGTCCCAACCACTGGATTGAACTCCAAAAGCCACAAGTCCTACCCACTGACGGACACTATTACTCCAGGATAGTGCGGGAAGCCGTCGAAATAATAAAGTATCCCAACTTTAACCGGGAAGATGGATATCGGCTATCTACGTCGTGGAATCCGGTGATCAGCAAATGTACTCGCCACCTCACCGAACGCCCGCTTGCTGATACTATCAGTGTGGTATGCCGTAGTGGCTCTCCGAACACAATAGTTAGTGACGACGAAGTGAGGGTAGTTGAAGAAACCCGCACTTCAAGAAGACGACGATGAGCTGAAGCCAGTCCACCTGTGACCACGGCTCTTGTAACAGGGCCGAAACGTCGGGTAATAAAGAGGTATGTATATATCTCAATAATCGCGTAAAAGACCCGTTAGTCTTAAGTTTATAATAAATAATATATTCCTGAAAAATATTTTTAGGGATATTTTTTTTATATTTCTGCAACTGCTCCAATTTGTGTATAGAATGTATTGCGAATTGGACGTTCAACAGTTATAGGACCTTATGCGTATGGTAACAATTTTTTTTTTCGGTGAGACTATTGTGAATGGTAGTGTTTCTAGTGTAATGGAAAATATTGACTGTATGTAATTAATCAATATTGTATTTCGTATTGAAGCAATTTATATGGGTCTTCAAGGCCTGAAATAAATGATTTATTATTATTATATACTATTATTTGGATTTAAACCTGCAAAATGCCACGTATGATTTCAGTGGCGTCTTGACGTTGGGTGATTATCTAAAAGTTTGTAGAACTGTACCTAGACATTAATCAAATTTTACACAATACACAACACTTAAAAAAAAGTAGCTACAAATGCGGTGTATATACCTACCCAAAATATAATCGGCTGCTGAGTCTATATTTTCACAAAGAATATATTTTGTTGGAGACTGCATACACACATTAGGTCTTGTGTAATAAGAAAATGTATTTCCATATAAATAACAAACCTTCTCTAAGCATGACAAATATTTTCCCACAATTTGTATTTCGATTAATTTACGTGTAATACCACAATTTATTCTAATAGTAAACATCCCAAAACTATAATAATAATAATTTATGTTGTTTCCATTAAACCGTTGTAAGTTTACAACGGTTTAATGGATTTACTGTTCCAAAATTAAAAGTCAAAAATATGACCGGAGAAGTCAATAAATTTGTAATAATAGACGTGAATCAAATGTGAGGCAGCGGGACTGGATGCACTTTCGTGGGTGTGCGGTCTAGGGTGGACAAAATCAATATTTGCTGCCTACGAATAGAATACCACTACATTCGCGAAATCTGCACACATCGCGATTCTTTATTCGTCCCATATACGAGTATCCGCCCTCGAACACAGACCCAAACTTATTGTCTTACCAAGTGACGCTTTTGAGCACAATATATTATTCTTTCTCAAATACTAATTTTATTTACGAACATTATTTTATTACGAATATTTATTTTATTATGAATGCACAGATTTACGATGTCTACGTTTTATTAGGTAAGGTGCCTGCACATTCGCATACGACCTCATTGAGTTTATTGTAAATTTGTATTGGCTGGAAGGAATCAGACAATTTAAATATTAAAAAAAACATTTAAAACGGAATCAAACAAATGAAGACAATGAAGGAAAGAAATGGAATTCGAGCGAGGGCCGTGGCGGGCAGCTCCGATAGAAGAATTATAAAAGTGTAATACATATATGTAATACGTAGGTCACACTATAAGTTTTGCGTAACTTAAAAAAACAACATGTTAAAACCAAAATATTATGTCTATTGCTTTTGAAAATACTCTCCTTTACAATTTAAACATTTTTTCATGCGATCGAACCATTTTTTAAAACAGGACGACTACCGATCTGAAGGCATGTTTTCTACGTGCTGATTGAACGCTATCACTGCCTCTTCGGAGTTGGTAAAAGTGAAACCTCTCATCAAATCTTTGATTTTGGGGAAAATACAGAAATCACAGGGTGCTAGGTCGGGGCTATGCGCAGGATGGGGGATGAGTTGTACTTTTTCGGAAACTAAAAATGACTTTGTTTTGTTGGCCGTGTGTGAAGAAGCGTTGTCATGATGTAGGAGAACGCGGCTTTTGGGTCGTCTTTCGCGAACTGTTTCTAACACCCTGGGTAAACAAATGGTAGAATACCACTCGGCATTAACACTTTTTTGATTTTCAAGTTTAATTTTACAGATGGGACCCGTAGCCGTGAGAAAAAAATCGCGATAATTTTTTTACCAACGTTTCTCGCCTGCCTCACTTTTTTAGCTGGTTCTCATTTTCAAACACCCATTCACAAGATTGCTGTTTTTTTTCGGGTTCAAAACAACAAATTCACGTTTCGTCTCCTGTGACAATGTCATAAACAGCATTAGAATGTCCGTGGTCGTACTTCAGTAGCATCTGTGAGCCACGCGAGCCCGCTTCTGCTCCGCTGTCAGTTCATGAGGGATCCAACGACAACAAAGTTTCCGAACTTTCAATTCTTCGTGTAAAATTTTCTGGATTTGACTCATACCAATCTCCAATAGTCATCGAATTGTCTCATAGGTAATCCGCGGATTTTCTTCAATTAACCGCTTAACAGTAGCCACATTATTTTCGTTGAAAGCTGCCCTTCACGAAATTCGTCATGTAAAGAAACTCGACCTCTCGCAAATTCAGCAAACCATCGCCTCACGGTGCTCAAACAAGGTGCTTCTCTCCCAAAAGCATTAGCAAAACATTTGAAGACGAGCGGCACAGTCTTGCGGAGAGAGAGAACTTTTAAAATCATAAAAAATCATCGCTCTAAAATCTTTTCGACTTAATCACATTTTCGTTGCATACGTAGAACTTTGATGTGTGATAAAAAACAATTGACAAATGATTTCCCGCCAATTGTTCTTTTTATTACTTAGAAGGTTGCAACGTTTAAAATAATATAACATTCGAAATTCAAATAGTTCCGATTAGCTAGAAGTGCAAAGCTTTTAGTGTGCCCCATGTAATTGTTAAATACAAACAGTATCGGGGAAACCGAACGCTTTTAATTCCAGTAAATAAGATCCCTAGTACTTATACGCAACGGTATTCAACGTTACTTGGTGGAGGCGCCGTGATCTACGAGTTGGGATCTACGGAAATATTAGAGATTGGAGTCCGCTTGTTCTGCGTGGAAGTTCAAAAGTTAAGTGGTAGACTGAATTATTATAATAGATACAATGAGTGCATTCTCATGACTGTATGAGTCGGTTGAGGACTTTATCGACCAATTCAAAGTGTATCAAACAAAATAACGAATGATGAGGAGAAGAAGCTATTTGTCACAGCGTGTTTGACTGGGCCTGCAATATTTTCTTTTATAGATCAGTTATTAGGTGGTAGTGCGATGCAGTTACTTCGGTAATAAGAAATATTGTCCAGTGATATGATTGTTATGCCAATAATTTTTTTTGTGTGTTTCATATGGACCGAGAGCAAGAATAAAAACGTTTTTTCGGGTTAGGTTTGGTTACTGTTTAACAACGTTGAATTAATTTGATTTATATTGCCATTTTATTAAGCGATCGTAGTTTTATCGTCAGATTGACAGAGATGGGAGTTCGATTATGACTATTTTAAAATAGTCAATAGATGTGGTCAGGTGGCCACCGAATTCTCTATTGAGCGATGTTGAGATCAAAATTATAAGCAAACATTGATTATAGATTTTCTTTCGATGGCACATCAGGACAATTTGCTCTCAGTCCGTTTTTGTCTTAAGAGGGTTTATTATGAATTATTGATTTAATTTAGTTTAGCATAATTTAACTAGCACAAGTTTGACAATTTGCCTTTTTTAAATAACATGTTTTTTGGCAGTTGTCATCGTACGGATGGTACGTGATGGAGAGTAATTCTTATTCGATTTTTTTTCTCATAGAGTACAAGTTGTCAGTCATACGAGGTCCTTTGCATAGGGACAGACATAAAGGGGGGGGTATTTTATCACGCTGTATAGGTAACGGCACAGATAGGAATAAAATAAGATATTGCTTTGTATAATGATAAAAAAAAAATAGTTTTGAACATACAAAAAATTTTTTTTTTTGAACTTATAAAAATAAAAATAAAAAAATTTCCGTGGGGAGCCGGCATGTGAAGGTGCCTGCACATTCGCATATTACCTCATTGAGTTTATTGTAAATTTGTATTGGCTGGAAGGAATCAGACAATTTAAATATTAAAAAACATTTAAAACGGAATCAAACAAATGAAGACAATGGCAGAAAGTGGCGGGCACCTCATCTCCGATAGAAGAATTATAAAAGTGTAATATGTAATAATTGTTAAATACAAACAGTATCGGGGAAACCGAACGCTTTTAATTCCAGTAGATAAGATCCCTAGTACTTATACGCAACGGTATTCAACGTTACTGTACCTACGTCCTCTACCTACTCGAAAGATTTCATCATTTATCATGGTATAAAAGAAGTATTTTCTTTTTAAAATGAGATTCTTGTAGATAGCATGTTTGTTACTGAATCATACGTAGGTAAACTTTTTAAGAAATGCAAAGGGCATTTAGGTCATAGACAATTTCCTGAATTGACACATACACGAAGCAACCGAATTTGGGACCTTTTTTTTAATCCGCAGCCCTAAGCATCGGCCGCTCCTACGTCCATTGCCGAGCGCCTCTGGCAAGCACTAAAATAATTTTCCAGTGGCGCCCGGCGGACCTTGGCTATATGCTTGGACCGCTAATGGTTTTATCCCGTGTCGTTGAGTGAAAATGTGCGTGGGGTGAAGCCCCACAGCACGCAGTCCTTCTAGCCTACTTCTGTAAGGACTGCTTGTCCGTCGTCCTCAGGCCCCGATCATGGAGATCGATGGTCCTACGCGTAAGAATTTCGGACCTGCCATACGATCGTTTTTTGTCTCAGAAATGTTTCCCTGGAAATTTCAAATGAAAGAAGAAACTATTCCATGGCAAGTAACGCTCTGCATATATCTACCAATTTCAAAACTTTCACGATTTTTACCTACATTGGGACTATAAATTGTAATAATAATTGAAACGTACCTACCGTACACGTTATTGTTCCCCGACGTTTTTGATTGCACCAACCGTGACTGAGTTGACAAGATCAGTCAACCCGTGACCGTATTTAGTTTGCAAATTAATAATCAAATACTACAAAGCATGGTACATAATTCAATTTCTTTTTTATTGTCCTTATGTCAACTATATTATGTAAATAAGCAACCATTACTGAACTATTTGGGACATATTAAAATTTGCACATCGAGTGTACTTGGAATGTAGTGTCTCTACTACTTAAAGCGTACTTAAACGGTTAACTATCAATCATATTTCCGCTACAGTTACCTATGACTTAAAAAAATGTATGTCACATTGCGGATGTCAAGAAAATACCCTAATAATAAATTTGCATAGTAATGTTTGCGGCCGTTATACTACGATTGAGACCGCTTTAATTAATTTATAAAGTTGCTCTTTGCAATGTCACTGGCCTTAACTAATTGAAGCTTACTACATATATATCTTGTATCGAAACGCTATCGAAAAAAGCTATTTACACTTTTAAGATTATTAATTACCGTATGAGGATTGCAAGCGTGAATATCTATTGCAATGTTAGCGAAATAAATTATGTTGATTATAGAATAGTGATTTAAGATTTTGTATACAACCTGTTCACTTTGATGGGTGAGATCACACGATTATAATATCGAGTTTTAACATGAAATAGGTATTTTTTTGTTTATTTACCATTGTCACAATGATTGAGCAGGAAGTTAGTTTTCTTAAAGCAAGATATATTTTTTTCTTTGTTTACCATATAATTAGGTAGGTATGTACCTACCTGATTACTGATTAGTTTTAAAATCAAGTAATTGTAGTATAATACTCGTAATATACATGGGTGCGTTGTGGTCTCACCTGTATCTTACACAATACAATACAATACAATACAATATACTTTATTGTACACCAATACAAATACAGAAACTAGTTTATCATTAGTATGTACAATTGGCGGCCTTATCACCAAGGGTGATCACTTACATGCAACCTTAGGATGGACATAAGTAGAATAAGTATCTTGCAAGTGGTGCACATGCCGATTAACGGAGCGGCAATAAGTTCGCCACCTATTACGTGGGAGTGGGGTGTCCTTAGATATCGGAAACGATAACATATTAATGTAATGATTTTCTGAATAGAAGAAAAACTGGCCAAGTGCGAGACCGACTCGCGCACCATGGGTTCCAAATTTATGCTTTTCGTATTTTTTCTTTATCTGTGCTACAAGACGTTGCTTCGTACAAAATTTCCAGATTCTGAGTTCATGAATCATCAAAAAGTACAGGGTACTTACCCTGTACTTTTTGATTCTCCTGCGAGTGTCGAAAATTTGCAGCATAAACGGCTGTATCTTTTGATTGTGTACCTCCACGCGTTCCTGAAAAAAGGGTCTTGACAGACGAACAGACGAAAAACAAAGTGATCCGATAAGGGATCTGTTTTTTCTTTTGAGGTACGGAACCCTAAAAATGACAGTAGAAAGCATGACACTCTCGATAGAAATATACTATGGTTTAGTGTTAATAGACTTGTTTACTTTTCGAATTGATTGAATGACTGAGCCAGAAAGTAACTGAACATCGATGTGGTCAACACGTGACCAAAGTTGATGCAATCTTACCGTAACTTCGGGTAACAAATAAGGTATTACACCTTCCTAATTATCATTCAATTCAGTATATGAGTTATGACGTAGATAGTGTAGTGTTAAATAAGAATTAAGCTGTTTTTGCTGAATTCAAACATGTTAATTTAATAATAACTTTTTGACAAAATGTTATTTACAGCATTTCTACTTATGACGGAAATGTCAGCTGAAAAATTTGTTATTTTTTACAGTAAAAATTTATGGCAAATTATTTTCGGCACCGTTATTCAAATAACATCATTATTGAGGTATTTTATTTTATTAATTACACTTCTTACGAGAAAAATTGTTATCTAAATGAAATTGATATTTTCTACATGAGCATGTTTAACGGTCGTTATTTATCTTCATTTTAGACAGCTAATAAAACTTGTCTCCTGCATAATTATTGATATAAATGTTATTCGATAGCGAGATGCTACATAATATAAGATAATCAGCGACCCTAAACAGATATTCGGGATGCGGGGATGAGAAAACTACACAACTCGGGCGGAGAACAGGGTTTTCGTTATCGCATTTCATAAATCATTTTAATTCAGTAGGTATACTTCAGTAGGCACCTACTTAAGTAGCTTTCCACAATGCAGCCAAAATAGAAACTAATGAACTCATAAGTTTCAATCAGCCAGTATACTGTCTTAAGACAGGATCATCTACATTAGAAATGCGTTTGTTAAGTTAATTGTGAAGCTTCGTCTGCTGCCGGGGACTAGCGCTAGGAAAACATTAATGTTGGCTAAATACAAGCATTGCTTAAATCATTTCATCGATAAACAGGAACAAATGAAGGAAAATCGATCATCAATTTGGCTTCCGTCAACTGTAGTAGCCTTCGGTCGTATGACTCGTATGCCACTCACCTTTGCGTGAAGTTATGGACAAGCATACGAAATGTTTAGTAACCTTGTCACCACTAAAGTCTTCTACAGAATTTGACAAAGGGCACCAATTTCCAAGCGTCTTCTGTCGTTTATAGCGCAGTCTCGTCCTCGGCTCGTCCGAGAGAGGGTCAACCCTCACCGCTCCCCTCACTTGGGTAGTGATAAAATTGCTAGTTTTGGTTCATTCGGCAAATTATTCTAATGTTTAGTATTTGTTTATAAAATCTTTTTAGCCATTAATCTATTAAATCCTATTGGGTACATTGAAAGATTTCCATAATTCTTTTGTCCCGAAAAACACATAATTATTGTTTGGCATTACAACTCCAGATAAAAAAACAGGTTATAAATTATTCTATGGCCGTTGTAATATACTATACACTTACACTTTTATTTCAAGTAAAGTAAATATGTGTTAAAACAATTGTGTAGTTACATTAAAATTTAACAAAAGTGTACATTACATTACACGACACGATTATTACATGATTTTGAAGGTGAAAGATCTGGCCGGTATCACCTGTGTCAACTATTATTTCAAGACCATCAGTTGCTTTGTTAAAAATCTTTCCGATAAAGTCAGAAATATTCAATAAAGATTGTAAATTATTAACCAGACTCATTTAGTATATTTGCCGCTGCCGCGATGGTGGCCAAGCCACTACGCTCGTAGCTAAGTCGGTCGGTGCGTAGGTCCACATCACTCAGTTTCTGTGCATTTCATCTCAAGGCCTTATTGATATTCCGCCATACGAGCACTTGTATAAATACTGTGCCGTTTCCTCGGTTTGAGTCCAAATAGTCTCTTAGATCAGCAGCTCACAGTGAGGTGTAATCATGTTTTACAAACGAATGTTAAAATAGTATAGTTAAATCGCTTCTGAACGAACACCTATATAGCCTTCCAGTTTATGGAAGATTACAATTCTATTTGACGCTCTGTGTTGTGAAGACTCCAAGATTAAAGGATTTTCGACGTTGCCTACAAATAAATCAAGACGAGTATTCAGTTGGTAAGTACTTCAAGGCGTAACGAGCTATTTCTAGTGACTATGGCACTATTCTATCACTAGGTATATAAAACATCACTAAATCAATCACTACGAACAAATTAGGTTTAGTATTATTGTAACACACTCAAAATTTATACAATGAAACAAATGTCCTATATTTTGACTCCTGGTTAATGTAGTTAGATAGGTAACTCTTAAGCGATTTTATATTTCCTTAAACTAATCTTAAACTAATCTCTTCTTCATTCCCCTAATGCTCCCACCTATTTAACACCTCACCTTCAACTACTGTGTGATACCCACAGTAAAAACTTGCGTTCTTACAACAATCGCCTCCTTCTCTGTCCCAATCACAATTCTGCACTTGTTCACTCCTCTCTTTTCATCCAGGCTATTAATTCTCCTTTGGAATGCGCTTCCTCCCGAGACCAGAATATGCAATACCCGTCCTACGTTCAAGAGAAAAGTCCGCTAGACTTACCTCAACGCATGGGTAACACCGACTTATCTAAATGTGGAAATATTTATGTACTTGTAATATTTATATATTTACAGTAGTTGTGTATTATGTAGGTATTTATTCTTTATTGTATATATTTATATAATTATGTACCCATATTGTTATAATATTTTATTTGTTCCTTAATTAGTATTTGTATTAGTAGCATTGTCGATCACAATTTCCCAACCAACATTGAGCACACCTGAATGTTATTTCTGAATCATCTCAAGGAAGAAAATGCCTAATGGCATTAAGTCCTCTATTGTACACCGTTGTGCATAAAGATTTAAATATATAAATTAAACTGAAGAATAGCAAAACCCACTTGTCATCACATCATCCATCTTCAATTTTCTTTTTATGTAAAAAAGTGTATCGTGTTTTTAATCAGTACTTACTACGTTCATGACAAGTATGTATGCTCTCCTCTTTAGCAAATGTTCAACCTAGTAAAGTGTAAATGATAGAGGAACGGGTGGGTTTAAGTCTTTTGATCAAGGTTTAAGAACGCCCATACTCCTAATTACAAATGTCAGCCTTCTTCTCGATGGTAAATTCTCGGATGTTAATTAAGTATTAATGTTTTTCAATTGGATACATTACAAGTTAAACCCTTGTAATACAAGGTTACATAATCATCTGACATTGATTGCGTAATTAGACGGGATTAGTTTCTGTGTTACGGTAAATTTCTCAAACACGTGTTTGATTAGATATCGCGAACTCTACGTAACTTGAAAACCTACGTACATAACTTGAACGTCACTTCACTCTTAGTTTTTAATCATCTTTAATTGGCATGAACATTGAATACTGAAAATTGCTTTTTGATACGTCATTTCCAATAACCTAAATAATAAATTGACCGTCATGGGTAGTACTTTCACTTAGAAAATTGTATGTAAAACCTTCATTTTGAATATTTGCCTGAAATAACCTGAAATTTTGATCACACTATAAGTTTTGCGTAACTGAAAAAACAACATGTTAAAACCAAAATATTATGTTTATTGCTTTTCAAAGTACTCTCCTTTACATTTTAAACATTTTTTCATGCGATCGAACCATTTTTTAAAACAGGAGGACCACAGATCTGAAGGCATGTTTTCTACGTGCTGATTGAACACTGCCTCTTCGGAGTTGGTAAAAGTGAAACCTCTCATCAAATCTTTGATTTTCGGGAAAATACAGAAATCACAGGGTGCTAGGTCTGGGCTATGCGCAGGATGGGTGTACTTTTTCGGAAGTTAAAAATGACTTTGTTTTATTGGCCGTGTGTGAAGAAGCGTTGTCATGATGTAGGAGAACGCGGCTTTTGGGTCGTCTTTCGCGAACTTTTTCTAACACCCTTGGTAAACAAATGGTAGAATACCACTTGGCATTAACACTCTTTTGATCTTCAAGTGGAATTGTACAGATGGGACCCGTAGCTGAGAAAAAAACGCGATCATTTTTTTACAAACGTTTCTCGCCTGCCTCACTTTGGTTGACTTGTTCTCATTTTCAAACACCCATTCACAAGATTGCTGTTTTTTTTTCGGATTCAAAACAATAAATCCACGTTTCATCTCTTGTGACAATGTCATAAACAGCATTAGAATGTCCGTGGTCGTACTTCAGTAGCATCTGTGAGCACCATTCCACGAGAGCCCGCTTCTGCTCCGCTGTCAGTTCATGAGGGATCCAACGACAACAAAGTTTCCGAACTTTCAATTCTTCGTGTAAAATTTTCTGGATTTGACTCATACCAATCCCCAATAGTCCTCGAATTGTCTCATAGGTAATCCGCGGGTTTTCTTCAATTAACCGCTTAACAGTAGCCACATTATTTTCGTTGACGGCAGTTGAAGGCCGCCCTTCACGAAATTCGTCATGTAAAGAAACTCGACCTCTCTCAAATTCAGCAAACCATCGCCTCACGGTGCTCAAACAAGGTGCTTCTCTCCCAAAAGCATTTTGAAGACGAGCGGCACAGCCTTGCGGAGAGAGAGAACTTTTAAAATCATAAAAAATCATTGCTCTAAAATATTTTCGACTTAATTCCATTTTCGTTGCATACGTAGAACTTTGATGTGTGATAAAAAACAATTGACAAATGATTTCCCGCCAATTGTTTTTTTTATTACTAAGAAGTTTGCAACGTTTAAAAAAATATAACATTTGAAATTCAAATAGTTCCGATTAGCTAGAAGTGCAAAACTTTTAGTGTGCCCCATGTATCGCTTTAAACTAGAATTGATGAAAATTTAAAGAAAACCTTTCGCGCCATTTTTGAGAAGAGAGCAGAGAAGAGAGATACATACTTTTTCCAGAAATCACTGTTTTCTGACTAAGGGGAGTACAGAGATCATGTGAAAATCAAAATCTCAAAATTGGTTTTTTACACTGTCAATTGTGACAATGTAAAAAACCGATTCTGAGATTTTGTGTTTGCGTGAAGAGTGGAAGTATAAGTGTTCACTTATAGAATATAAGTAAAAGTAAAATAAATAACAAACTAACAATCACTCTTTTGTACCCAACGTAAAAATAACAGACACAACAGGGCCAAAAACCTCAAATACTGGTACGATACCGATTACCCCCTGCGTTAGCGAGGTTAACTATTCTACACATACAAAGCCGGGGCAAACCATAAGTAAAATTTATATTACCTTGAGAGTATGCTACCACGAAAATAAATGACAATAAAAAGAAAAATGTAATTTACGTGGTGATGTGTAGCGAATTATGAAGTACTGCATGAGTACGCGAGGCGCACGCTCCAAGCGTCTCACATCTTATCTTCGCTATTGTAATAAAATACTTTACAAGAACACCACCTAAGAATGTAAGTTTTATCTTGAAGTTTATGTATATTAAGGGTACACACAACACAAATTCCCAATAAATCAGTTATTTTATTGCATGGAACTAATTTCACACACGTTGACATTACTGAATCAAATGCTTCGCAGTCATTTCTCCATCAGTGGTTAAGACATGCAAATAGCAGGGTAATCGAAACCAAATAAATTCTTAAGATTCTTAACACTTACAAGTCTACGATCATGAAGCAAGAAAGCAAAACAGAGCGAACCCAGTGCTTTAGATTAAAAGCGGCAGACACAATGAGATGTAATAAAGCGAATAACGTACACGTACACGTATGTTTAGAGTAAGAAATTTCCATTAGAAGTAGCTTCACATGCATATTCAAATTAAGTAGGCTACAGTTAAATAGTGAAAGTCTTTAAAACCTATCAGTGACGATTAAATGAAGCATGTTGCTCCAAGCAAATATGGTGTATAAACAAAACCTACTTGATGTGTGATTAAATTGTTTTTATGACCTCCTTTATCGTTATTGTTTTGACCCAAACGCGATTCTGCAGTAAGTTATACACGAACTCTTATCCCTGCATTCATTTAAACTATTAAGAACATCAAAGTATAGTCAAGTACGATACTAGACAGTCTTATTCTTCTTTATAATATTCCTTCACCGCATTTCATATTCTGACCTTACTTCAAAACATCTAATCGAAATTTGCTCACAATCAGGTTAGGCATTCTCACCTGCTTCCTGTAATATTTCATAAATCTTATGTTTATTCTACAATATAAATCGGTAGCTCTGACCAACCGAGCAAGACCACAGTCGTAGACCTCGAAAATGTGATCCATATCTTACGTGATGCCCACGGCTACGTAGAACAAATAATCCAGTTAGGTAAGTAAAGTAAGAGTGGCGACCGCGCACTGGAAGACGCAGCTTGGTTAGGCCTGCCACAATGAAGTACCTAGGGATCGTACTTGTTAGCCGATGGAACCTCGGACCACATTTCCGAAGTTTGGTCCCTAAAGTGACGGGGGCATCAGTCGCGCTTTCGCGACTCATGCCCAACCTAAAGGGACCCAACGCCTCCTGCAGGAGACTGTACCTGGGGATTGTGCGGAGTATGGCCCTATACGGGGCTTCCGTATGGGCGAAAAGATTGACGGTCAAGAGGAACGCGACGTCAAAACCATACGGGGGTAGGCTGCATGTCTCTTAGCCGGAACCCTGCCATTGGACCTGGAAGCGAGAGCCCTTGCGCCATTGTTTGAGACCAATCATGGACTGCAGAGGTGGCATGGTGACCTCGCGTATCGTGCAACGCAGATCATTACCGGTCATGGATGCTTCGGTAGTTATCTGTTTCGCATCCATCGTGAGGTCACACCCCGGTGTCGACACTGCGAGGTTTCCGACGACGACACCGCTCTTCACACGTTGGTGGAGTGCTCAGCGTGGGCGAGTCAGCGCCGGGACCTCACAGCACGTAAACAGATTCACTCACCGACGCGGGATTAAAACCTACCCCAACGACGCGGGATTCTCATCCCGACCAAACGCCCGTAGAGACCACACAGTGGTCAAAGTCCGCCGGGCGCCACTGGAAATACCTTCTGCGTGTGTACCAGAGATGCCCGGCAACCGGCCGCAGAAATTCATAAAAAAACGGCCACAAGGTACGCAGACGTACGTAAGGACATCGTAAAGGTCGCGGGAAGCCGTTGGATGCAGAAAGCTCAAGACAGAATGTTGTAGCGTTTGTTGGGGGAGGCCCAGCAGTGGGTGTCAATCGGAAAAATGATGATCTCTTTTGTTGTTACTTACGTTTACATCAAATTCACGTTTTCAATGGAATTCTTAATTACCAAAACCAAAATTGCCAAATGGTTAAAATTTCAACTCGATCTTTTTGGTTCAAAGCGACAAGATCTGACAACATCTGGAGCAACGTGAGATGTAGAAAGAGAATTTCCCATGACCTTTGATATTCCATTAACATAAATGGAATTTTATTCTTTTAATATAATTCGATTCATGTTAACCACATTTGTAACAGTAACTTATTATGGATGATTATATTACTACCGTATACAGTTAATAGTATTTAAAATTATTCACATCAGCAAGATATTATGATGATGTCACGCAGTGTTATTTCATTCAACAGCTATTTAATAATATAATAATAAATGCGAAAGTATATAATTTGTTTGTTTACTTAGTGACACGTATTTGGCCAGTTTTATGGGGTTCCTTAATTCATGTCTCGGAACCATTATAGTTTCGTCGTGTCCATCCGTCCGTCTGTCCGTCTGTCGGTCTGACCATATGTCCGTCCTCGGATTACCGTCCAAACGGTTGATGCTAGAAATATGAAACTTTGCATGGATACTCTCAAAGTGCTAAAATAAAATTATGACAAATGTTTTTTTTTGGGGTAGCCCTATACGTAAAATGGGGATGGTTATCTTAGTTTAGGAGTTATAGATGATAATACTGCTGACTACGGAACCCTATTCTATGCGTGGCCCGACACGCACTTCGCCCACTATTACGTGATACCAACAAAATTACTTACAAAATCTGGGTGTGTATACTCTACCTACTCCTTACGGGATATAAGTTCGATATATGTTATGTGAACTTATAATAAATTAGCATTTCCAATTCAGTTACCGTTTCGCAGTCTGTCTACCCATGTCAAAAAATATCGGTGATCTGTGCGTCTTACCACGGATCTACACACTCGGCGAGGCATGCACAGGCATCACTGCGAGAATGAGTGTGCACAAGGGGGACTCGGGTCGCCTCGTCTCGCGAGGAAAGCGAGGCGCAACCATGTACATACTCATTCAACTAGTAAATTTCAGTACAAAAGCTAAAACAGGAGTTATTTTAAGCCATCGTGACCGTGACCGTGATCGTGAAGTTCAACGGTGTCCGTAATGCAACTCGGTATAGGTATATTAACAACTAGCGGACGCCAACGGATACCGCGACGCAAGCCACGTCCCTTGACAAATTTTATACCTACCTCGAGAACCACTCTAGCCATTGGTGGAAACAGCATGAAAATCAGTGCAGTAGTTTTTGAGTTACCGACAAACAGACTGACAGACGCTGCGGAGGATTTTGTTTTATTATGTAGTGACGGTGCAACATACAATGAGTGTGTAGATCGTGAACTCTTGTCGAGAGGTTTTCGGGCGAGACTCTTGGCAGGGAATGGCGAGATAGTCTCACCGAGTGTAGAGCCGGCTTTAGACATTCCTGATGTGTTTTAGGGTAGGTATAGGTTAGGTACCTATACCTACCTAATATAATAAGGTACTTACTTATCTAAAATTATGTTCCCTACAGAACTTTTTACAGATACTTATTTTAAAACGTTCACGACACATCCAAAGGGCGGCAATTGTTAATTTAGTAGTACCTAATCCGGAAATTCAAAAGATTTACCACCGTTTCATTTGTCCCTAAAGCATTGAGATCGCGTTGACTCTCTAGTGTCTACGTACCTAAGTTTTATATAGGTACATACACAACAAAAGGAAAGAAAGGGTGGCACTAGATAAGGGTACGTGAAACTTAGAAACTTAAGACCGAAACACATTGATAAGACCAAAGAGTTTCAGTGCCTGAACCGATCTATTGGTTGAGTCTCTGAATGACCATACTTAGTATAAACTGTAATAGATGGCACTTTTGTAAAGAGGACATTTCGTTAGATAATGTGGGGCCTTGGTCTGTTGGTTGAGCGAGTGCTCCCCCTGGAAGGGAAAAATGGGGCGGTGATTCAAGGGCACCTTAAAAGCTATGGTTTATGCGATTCATACTATAATATTATGTCTGAGTGAGCTAAATGTCTCCTGCATGAAGATTATGAACTATGTACTTACAATTTTATCTACTACTGGGTACTGTATTCTTTTTTTTATTTATTTATTTATTTACTATAGGTACCAGTTACTCCGTGATCATGGCGCTTGCAACAGTGCCGGAAAATCGGAAACTCACACTAACGATACATGGTACTCGTATATATCCCGATAATTGTAATACTAAATACCAAAAGGTTGTAATTTCATTTAGGTGCCTTCATACATAGTTACGAGTACCACACTCATTGTTTCATAATTGATTGGGGTGGTGTATACTGATTGTTTGTGTTGCTCAATAATGTATACGTAAAATGCGCATTGATTACAGAAACGGTCACGACAGCGTCGCTCGGTTAGAATTTAGCTAATTGGCTGTATCTAATAGATAAGCAATAAAATCAATGGGGAGGACATCGGCTGCATCTTCAATTTATGCCGATGTGGATTCGCGATGCGTCGGGTTCCGACGCCGACCGGCGACCCCCGCCACCGGACCTCATATTTATACGCTAAAGCGGGCGCCGCGAAGAGTTCAAACGTGTGTCGGGCGCTCGGAACAGTAGACGATCGAGAGAATCGCAACGCGTGGGTAGACGAGACGAGACGAGGGCGAGTGCAGTGTGCAGTGCGTGCGGGTCGTGTGTCGCTGAAAAGCTCGTGCCGCGAAGCCTCCGAGAGCGGCGGCATCGCGCGAGCGCCCGCCTCACCGCCTTGCGGTCGCGTCAGTGCCGGCCCGGCCGCGCCTAAAGCACCACGTTCCGGACTCTTTGATAACTACTATATAACTGTTCACTATTTGGACACTGATACATACTCTGTATCAACAACATTCAATTACAAGTCACCTGCCTGCGGTCTTGGTGTACGCGAATATTATATTTATTGTGAAACAGTGGTGAGTTTTAATTTATTTCACAATAAACTAATTAAGTATATATTTTAATATTTTATTTTCAGAAAATACTTACTAGAATATATTTTAAATACTTATAAAAATACTAACGGTAGTCTTTAACTGTTGCATTAGATTCAAAGCGCGCTCAATCAAAGTATCTGAAAAAGCCGGTTAGAGAGCTTTTCCACCGTTCAGGCAGAAGAGTTTAGTTACAGGGAGAATAAATTGAGATACCTTAATATATATCTTTGTAATCAGATTTTTGTCTCAAGATTTGAGATATTATTGGATTTACTATTGTAACGGATATTTTAAATTGTTGCAAAAAAATGTTAGTGATAGGGAAATACTTAACTTCGCAAAACTATCGCAACCTTTTTTAAATATCTATAGATATTTGCACATTTATTAAGCAATAATATTATAATTTTGTGCAAAAAATGTAAATAAGTTTTGCAATTTATAATTGATTCAATTGATGTAGGTATGTTAAGCAAAATATATTAGTAAAACAGGGTCTATGAGATTGGTTAACCATTTTGTTAATGGACCTAAATAAACAAATAATTTGATTGAATAATTAATAAACCAATTAATTTGTATAAATTGAAATAATAGTGGAATAGTATGTGTATGGTGAGTGAATCTGATACAGCCGCGTGCCGACACAACGAGCGTGGCGGATTCGATATTTCACAGTCACCACCGCTAATCATTCACGATTGTACTTACAAAGTAGATTGAAATCAAATCAACTTGTTGATGCATTACCACCATATTGAAGATATTGTTAAGTTTAAATTCCTTAAATGTTTCAAGATAACTTCTAACTTTCTAACGATAAACTGAAAGGGTATTTACTAACATTAAAAGTACGAGTGATCACAGTTGGTGCAATCCAAACGAAACGTCGGGAAGTAATAAAGTATTCTTCCCATCATAATATCACGACAAATCTCATTTAAGTAGTTATCAGTTAGGAGAGAAAATTGTGAGAGTTTAAAAATCGTGATACTTCGGTAACTTTTTTGTAAGAACACACCAGGAACATATAAGATTCAGTATTATTATTTCAGGAACAATTTTTATTTTTCATTTATTTGAATTCTTGGTCAGAAGTTATACCAGTAGGTATAGGTACCTATGTCACAGAATAGGTAATAGGTGCTTATGTAGTGTCAAGAAAAAAGTTCTGAATTTCTTGCATTGTCTTGGTCAGAAGTTATATCAGTTTTAAGTGTTAAGATTAGAATGAAAATAAAACAAAGAGACAAAGAAGATTCGCACCAAAAGATTGAGCTTAAGATTTTTGAACAATACTTAGGTATTACTCCTTAGGTACTTACAACTTTACGTAATAATTTAAGGGATAAATTTAAATGCGTGGCTATTATTTTTTTTGCCTAGAAATGGTCTTATATCAATCCGACTAGGTTAGATTAGCTTAGTATTTTTAAATAAATAGCTATGCGTGACGAGCTTAAATTGCTGCTTAAATAAATAAATTTTGAGGTAATTATTTGCTGCGCAATCAGTATTTTTGCTTAGGAAAGGGATTTTTTTTAGTGCAAAACGAAGGTTCTTTGATTAGCAGTTAAATACTACCCAAAATTTCAACCTATACTTACTGTAATTAATTATCCGTACTTCTAAGATTTCGAATAGTTTATTAAATGTTAACCAATTTCAATCAAATATTTTTTTTACATAGATAATAATGTACATGCCGAGTATTTCACAACTAGGAAAAGAAGGTTTTTTATTTCCTTTTCAGCTTCATAATCTTTAATACAACAACAGATCTTTACTGCATATTATCTGTTTCCAAATATAGTACCGTAGGTCTGTCTTAGAAGTAAGGGTACATTAACCCACATCCCTTGTTTGTCTTACGTTGAATTCATTGCTGATTCCAAGCCCCCAGGGCCTCGTTTGCCAGTAAAATTTATTATTCGGGGTCAGTATGTTGCCTCTATGAATTCCACTCGGAAGCTACCCTGGATGGAATAATAAAAGCATATATAAACGGCATCGGGAGGAGTATAAAACATTTCTAAGACCCTTCGCAAATATATCGGATTTTAAAATCATTACATTGTCATTAAATTACATTAGATACCTACAACAATGATACAATTTTGAAGTAAATGTAAGAGTAATTTTTCTGCCGTTAACACACTCTAAAGATCATTTCTTAAATGAAGAAACAACACCTTTTTATGGATTGTTTGTATAGGCCTTTTTAAGGTGCGTATCGTAAATCTTGGTTAATTGTATTGGTAAATATGGTGTGGTAATAGTCGGTTTGGTTGATAGCGGTGGCGGTCAGCGCGGGTGGGCCAGCCGCGGCCGCACTTGAGTTCAAGTGCAGGGTGAAGGTTTCGCGGCTGGCTGTCCGCGCGGCCGCTACCGAGACGCACAGCACCCGCCTGCTACGCTCAATGTATCCGCACCGCGCTATTGTTCAAAATCTAGACATCAAACTGTACTTTCAGCTATTCAGTTTTCAGAAACAGGTCAAACGTTTATCAAATGCTCTTAAAGTTTACTCGAAATTATGAAGTTCTAACATCAATCACAAAAATTATATTCCCATATTGAACTATTTTCATTGTCTTTGTTTTAGTAAATGTAATCTAATCACCTAACATGAGTTACAATAGGAATTACATGCAAAATTTCACAGATATAATTTCATTGATAATATTTATTATAAAAACATAGGCGTTGTGACAATAGAAAGATACCATCTGTTATTTGTAACCTATTTTCATTTCCTTATTAATACAATAAGAACTATATAAAAGTAATTTGCATTCACAGCTTTAGTCGAATCCATTAGTAAATTGAAAGCAGAAATCATCAATTGGGTAGTTGATAGGTAGGTAATGATGCAACTTTATTACAATTTTGGTAACAGTAGTCAATTTTACTCATTATTTAGTTAAATGGATATTTTTTTGGAAATTTTTATAAACATTGGACATGTTATTAGGTTATTTAGTAAGTACAGCGAATAAAATAAATAGCCGCAATCAATGATGATGTGATGATAGACGTGGAAGGCCATCTAAGTTCCGATTCTTTTGTCTTTAAGTGTTTCACACTTGGAGCACGGAAACACGCCTAGTTAACGGGAGCTAAATGGCTGGATGACGCTCCACCTTTAGATTAGCAAATGACCGTGATGTTAACTATAGTTTTTTTGTATCAACAAAATAGACATTATTGTCTAACAAGGTATAAGTGCCAAGACTCAGCTCACGAGGTTTATTATTATATTTATAATTGTCAAAGTACTCAATCACATCTCCATCCAAAAGTAAGCCAGTGGAATATGAGTTACGGTAATTCTTCAGAACCATGCCGAGTCATAGCCGTTATATATAAATGGCAGCTATTAAATTAAGCAACGTTAAAAGTTAGCGTCGTCTTCGGCGACTCCAGTGACTCCGCATTAATGAAAGTGCGCGTCAGTATGCGCGCTCGCAGTTCCGCCGTGACAGAATGCGCTCGTGGTGCGGCGACAGAGCTGCGTGCTCGCGCCGTGCCTTGCCCGCTTCCTGAGAAAATGGCAACTTATGGGGAACTGAATCTGGGCCTCACAGGTGCCATTGACCCGCGCAACCTGCCACACTCGACGCACATATGTTGCCATTCACATTTAATATCACCCACATACCTTCACTTTATATAGGTTTATAGACTCTAACAATCGAAAGCCACAATGGAGCAGAATCGCCAATGGTTTTAATGACTGCAGCGGATGGATGCTGTACAACTATCCTCACTAAATGCACTTTTCAACTTGGCTTACCTTCCCACGATACTGTTTGACAAGGTCACGCCTGGATGTTGTCTTGATAATTTTACAAAACACATCATAATAAGTAACTACCTATATCTATAGTAATAATATTGGTAAAGGTTTCAAGAGCAAAATCATTAAAACTTGGTGAACCGTACAAGAGAATTCGTCAAATCGCCTGCGCCAGCGCGTCGTAGAGCTGAAACCGTTATCGGACCACAAAAATGTGGCAAAAAGCTCGTAAACCGTTTCTATTTCACTTGTTATATTGTGATTCTATGACGTGACTTTATTTCATGGTATATTTAATAGAATTTAAAGAATCTCTATATCTAGTATTATGCAATGATTAAATCGTGTTGTAGCGAATTAGATCGATGACCAAATTCCGATTTCAAGTGATTTTTTTTTCAAAATTTAATGTATCTCAAATAAGTAATCGATTATACTTACCTAGGCAATTGGTTCTTTCTTACAACAAATATAAGGACCCGTGGGAACATTATTATACTCCAACAAGTTTATAAATGTAGTTGTTACTAACCACGGATTATTGCGTTTCAATATAAGCACCAAATAGTTGTTATAAAGCAGTGCAGGATATTTATTGGTGTTCGGTCAACGTAGCGTTAGTGCAAGTGTGTAAGAACTTCGCGGTGACTCGCCGTCTGAATATCAATATCAGAATATAACCAAGTCGCGATGACGGTCACAATGACCGATAAAAGAGAAACATTCGAATATAGCCCTACACGAAGTCTGCTTAAAATTCAAGTTCGGCGGTAACACCTTGCCCGCGGCTCGGTGCCACCAATCGGAATCGGAATGTAGGTTATGATGTTATTTAGCCCAAGTTTTTTGCCGGTTCAAGTTTCTTATTACTTTCAATAAATAGCTAATAGTTATCTCTTTGCATGCCATCTCATATAAGGCGTGAAAGTATTGGCGTCACTGTGCCAAATTTTATGTTCTACAATATGATGTTATCTGCAGGTATTTTAACGAGATCAGGCCTTTTACGCTTTTCAATTTAGTATGACTGTATTTATGTGCTTTGTTTTCTTTTTGTCTGGGCAAAAGCATTTCAACTGTCAGCTGAGTTGCGATCTCTTTGCATTAATTACTGCTTCTAAGAAATGATTTTAACTATTTCTGATTTACTTACTTCATTTCCAAAGAGCATAAAAGGCACTCAAGCTAAAGTTCTTTTTAAATTTATGAACAGGAATTGTTAGAAATGTGTATAATTTACTACAGTTCATGCAAATCACAATCTACGAGCTTTGTAAATTCGATAGACGTAATCCTAACAACCACTGGCATTATCGCTTTTAAAGCTCTCTTCAATAGTATTAGATCTACGGGTATCGTAAACGCCATAATAAAATAAATACAAAATTTACAACTACAACGATATTTATCGTTTTGATTCATCGACTAGGACTCGCTTAAAGCGAATGCATTAGTTGTCTTTCTTAAAGAGTGGCTGCGCGGTACCACGCTCATAGCACCCACACTCTAAGCAACAAAACAAATAGACATGTCCACTTTACCATTTACCGAGTAAAAATTCCCATGTTATGTTTGGATAGGTCTTTTACCAATTAGTATTTTGTACCGACTGATAGTTGAACACATCAACTCGGTTAACGTTTGTCTACACATACCGTATTCATGAATGAATGCATTGTTCTGACGGCCTATTTTCAAATTAAACGTTGTGAGTGTTAACAATTTTGTAGGTTAAAAAGAGTGAAAATTGTTTTTGAGAACACTCAACAGTAATATTTTTCATACTTTCACTGATCATCACCTTAAAATATGAATTGATTAATCACGTCTTGAAACCATTAATCAGTTTTCGCGGTCAATTATTATTACTTTGTAGTGTTGTTGTTGTAAAGTTTTTGTAGACAGACACAATTCCAGCTCAAATTCGGAGAACGTTCTGAAACAGTTCAGCGTTCGCGAAACAGGCATGAAAGATATAATGACGCAATTATAAATAGTTGTCTACAATTTTACGCTAGTAAAAAGGCTTAGGTAACACTTCATAATTTGAGGTTGTTTTATGGTGCGGAACGTGCGATGTCATTGTCCTACGAGTGAGTATGGCGCATGCACCTCAACCGCGGTCCACCGCCGCCGCCGTTGCCGTCGCGCCACCAGCGTCGACTCGCGAATTCCTCTCAGCTTTTACACATTTTATATGTTCAGCATAGAACCGTTACTTTTTTATTGCTCACCAACATTTTCCCGCGGTGCAGTTCTTCACACAGCAATTACTAATTTAATTACAATTTTGTAGACAGAAAAAGCTCGACGTTTACTGATCACTTTAAGATCTTGTTAATTTGTAGGCACAAAACTTTTTTATGAATTAATAAAACGACTTTGTGGTTCTGCATGACCATTATGGTATATAATCTACGACTAGGTGTAGTGCTTATATTGTGTTCTCTAAAGTGTTCAATATGATGTTACCCGTCAGAGAACTGTATCTACCTTATTAGGTATATTGCGTTGTTATAGTCTACTTTCCTCCTTTGATTTAGTCAAACAGAGGGTCCCAACGTAAGTAATACGTCAAAGCATGAATTATTCAGACTAAAAGAATGCCCTAGGGATATGAACATATAGGGATATGATGTTTGTCATACGACACTCAGAATATAAAACAATAGGAATAAAGTTTGTCATTGGCAGCAATAGACATGATAATATATTGGCTATGGCTTTGTTTCCGTATCACAAGGTTCAGAATGTTTGATAATATATCATGATATACTCGTAGAACACAAATAAATAACATTAAAGTAAATTTCTATCCAGGGGGAAATCTATGAAATGATTGAGCCGATTTAGAAAAATCTTTCACATTAATACTTTCATTCTGAGGCCACTTTTAAACCCTATAGTGTAGTGTGTTCCCTTGGGAATGAGAACTCTACCTATTCCAAGCGAGTAGATCCGCGGGCGTCAGGTAGTTAATTACTTACTATACTCAACTAGGTAGGTACTCATATTTCAAATTCGTGAGCATTTTATCAGTTGGGTTGTATTTGGTTACAACAATAATGTCAAGTATGTATCTTTATTTACACAGCTCCGTGTCTACGCGCTTAAATGATCATTAGGTTATTAGGATTAATTTGTGGTGTAGTATTTCCTGATTCGTGGCGCTTCCCTGAATTTGCTTTTAAACATTCGTGCCGACATCTTCACCTTGAAGGAACATAGGCAGTTTTTTCTCACCTGTTTTTTCCATAATGATAATTTTTAGAAGTATTCATTCAATACCTTGTTGCTCGAGCTAATCACGAACGTCGCAGTTCTTGCAAGTTACCAAAAAAACATCGTTTCTGATGGCGATTAGGGAACTTTGATACCTATAGGACTGACGTAATTCTTTATACGCTTCCTTACTTACATTTATATTCATTTTTAACACGTAACGTTTATGATTGATATCGCTAAATAATGATATGTCTATCTACTTGTAATGGAAGTGTTAACTTCTAATAATACGTCTCTTTTATTCTCTACTTGATCTATACAATTGAAAAGTTTATTTTTGTAATTAAAAAAAAACTTAATTCTAGTACTTACTACCTTACTACCTATAGATAGGTTGTCTTACAATATTTACCTTCTTTAGGAAAAATGCATTTCGTGTAGGTATTTGGTTCCACGTTCGACTAACCTTGATGAAAAATGGTGCCGATTAAGATTATTACTGGGTAGATTTTACGCTAGATTTTGCCTCTACAAAACATTAGGTTAGATAGAAAAGCTATCCAACACGATCGGAGCTGCAGGGCGACAGCTAGAATCTTAAATACTGTCTTCAAATAAAATCAATATTAAGAAATTTTACTCATCACTTTAACTCAATACTGACCAAGGGGTCATTGAAAGTGCGGTTCCCAGCAATTGAGATTGACAGTAACGGAGTAATGATCTCCTTGAATTTTATACACTGCAATTTATTAATAAATGTATTTTGCTTAAATAAATTTCCGATAATATTTTTCATTTGAAGAGTATTCACACTTGGCCAGTAATGTTGATGGTCCCGTTCCGAGTAATTGGAGGCAAGCGTATTGCCGTAACCGGGAACTATAGAAAATCCATAAACATTCTGTAATTCATACCAAAATTCCAACAGTCAAGACAGATGTTACATACCACTTTTAGTCAGAGTGGGATACCTAAGCTACTTATATTTAATATGCCGAATAGATCTTGTAGGTATCTCATACAACTTTTACGTGCCCATACCAATTTTATCTGATTTCAAGTCACTTATTGTTTCAGAAATGTAGTAGGTATGTAATTGTAACTTATTACACGTAAACGCATAACGTCTCGATAAGTGGTTATTTTAAAACTGCGGCATTGCCGTAACGGTACAAAACCACCTCAATTTCGGACCAAACACTGCATAATGTATAAGTAAAACAAGCTAATTTCCTGCAATGGACCAGTCTTGCATCGTGATCTCTAGATACGAGTATAGCCCATTGAACGGAAAACCCGTAACTTTTGATACCTCTCGTTAAAATCACATTGCCGTTTCATTGTAGGCTGTAATTTGTTTTTACTTTTTTGTAGTTTTGAATGCAATTTCGTTTGACGAATTGATGTAACCCAAATTTAACAGCTTCTAGTTACCTATTTGGTTCGATATATATTGTAAAGCGGTGACTTAAATTTGCAACTTTATCATCGAATATTTTACAACGATACTTGCGGTAGTCCAGACGAGGTCATTGTACTTATTTTCGCGTTAATGCAATACTTCTTTTCGCTTTGAAGCAGATAAATTAAATATTCAAAACAACAGAACCGCGTATAATAAAACGACACCCTGTGGATGCCCATTACTGTAGAATCAAGATTAGATATATTTTCAACCATTATTATATTGACCATACTGATTCGAAAACCTTAAGAAAAATCTGACTATGGTGACATAGATAAACCAAGTATGCGATAGTGAAATAATGATGTGGAAGAGAGCCGGACGGTATATAGGTGCGGGCCCATCTCCAGCGACCGCCGCCATTGTAGCTCCCACTTACTAAATCAATATTTGCGCAGATGTCGGCGCAAGAGCATGCTATGCTTGTACCGACCTAAAATTCATACAGCTTATATGGCAATGTTAGCGGTAAATTTTCTCGGTAGCTACTTGTAATCCTTCAAATGTGGGTCGGTGCCGCACGCATTGGCTGACCCCGGCCGTGCTGTGCTGAAGGGTAATTCATTCAAATTGATCGCGCATCTCAATAAGGTTAAACATTGGCAGAATTTCAAACATCCTGCATTACTATAAAGAAAGTTATAGTAATGCAGGACATGAACTAAATGCATTTATCGCTTCAACTATCATAAGTAGGTAGGCACAGTCAGATAATTATTAGTATCCCATTTCCTCTAATGTATACAATGATTATCGAAGCGCGAAGGGATGAGTGAGGGTCATAGTCCCCTTGCAACCGACACCACACTCACGCGAATACTTTTTCTCCTGTTGTCGTTACCAAGTGAAAACGAGTAGTATAATTTTCTAAACGATGCCCACGATTCCCCTGTAATATGATAATGCGTTGTATAAGAATTTCACGTCCAAAGCTTTTTATTATCGTTTTTGCGCAACAACCAGTTCCCTACAATGCAGTTGTACAGAGGGAACAGGAGCCCTATAGCTATTATTGTTATTTTTTGTAGTCAACTCTCTGCAAGTTAAGTAAGTTTATGCAAGTGCATTCCTGGCACTTAATAAATGTATAACGTGGAATTCTCACGTCAGGTCACTCTCGGTGTACAACAATATCACTTTATATTTATGTGTAGCGTTAATAATTATATGAGTGGAACACAATTAACATTAAGTTGTTCTTCAAATCTCCCAAGCAATTACATAGTTAACGGAATCTAGTTGAAGAGTTTAAACCTTTCTACGTGCCTGTGCTGGCTCGTTTAAAACTAAACTTCGACGTCTACCTGTAAGTGCTTACCATTCATTCCTTACATAGAGATATGGCCGGTAATGACTGGTCGGTCGGTCAGTTATCGGCCAGACGCTCGTAAACAGTGTTCGACATAAGGTATTCGAACATGGTTGCGAATACAAGTCAATAGACATGATACTGAGGGCGCACACTTCCTGGTAGGGGTATCTCACCGTTCCGTTTATTACAGCTATAGAGCCCACTCGCCCCGGTAGTATAATAAAAGTTTCGTCCGTTTTAATTATATCTACACATAAAAAGGATACGAGGCTCAAAGGTCACTGATTTAGTGGGCAATGAGATACACATGGTCTCCTCGGATCTGTTAGGGGTGTGCGAGTGATACGGGTCAGCGGTCGCCCTAATAGCTTGTGTCAGAGAGCAGAAAGAACTGCGGTGCTGGCGCGTGTGGGGGCGTCATTCGCGTCACGCGTCCGGAGTGTCGAGGGGTCATCTCAATAAATCTCTCTCAATCGCAATAACTTTATTCTAAACATTAGATATGTATCGTAACAACAAATACTGCTAAGTTCCAGTTTTTAACGAAACAAGACCACTTTAAAATAATTATATCTTTGAAAAAAATACAATACAAAATACTACATACCTATTGTAAAATTGGAAAAAATATTTCATGGCAAAGCGTGTGCAGTGCATCCTGTGAGGTGTCAGTAAACGGCAATCTGGAATGCACTCAGTTATGGAGGTGTAGCTAGGTAAGCAGTATATGCGACGTCGTACGGGGGCAACGATCATCGTGTGAGCGACGCGGCCGCGGACCAACAATCGCGAATTCAAACTATGCCTAGCAACAGCACTCACACTAACGGTTGCTTTCTTCCAGCACACAGACACACACGAGAGTTTTGATGCTCTTTGTGACATTAAAATTGAATTTTACATGCAGGATAAACTTTATGACCACATTTTGACTTCAAAGCGTCTCCCACTGATGCAAAATAATGAACATCAATATGCTATATTGCCAATGCAAAGACACTGCGAATAGAGAATTAAAAAAGAAAACCAGAAACTGAAACCAGTAAATGGTTTGTAAAATAAAATAGTTCGTTAGAGCACTTGTGTAGAATGTTAACTTCACGAATAACGGTTGTGAATACGTTGTTGAGGATTTATTTGCCTAAATTATTCGGACCACATTAGCAATGCGTGCTTGCCTTCACAAACTATTCCATAAATTATATTCACTTAATTATTGCTCTTAATCGTGGAGTACAACTAAAATTTCATAATTTCTTTATTTTATTTTTAATAAAGGGGGGGAAAAGGGTATGTGACCTACACATTCCTTTATGTATTTGAGTTGTGCCGGTGCCCGATAATTTAAATATTTTATTTTATTTTCTTTGGGGAGCTTACGGCTAATTTTACAAAGTAGGTCCAAATGTGGTCAGATATATGCCAATTATAAGCCTCCACATACAGTTTCATACAACATAATATAATAACCTTACTTAAGTACATTATGAAAATTATACATAATGTAGTTTTAATTACCTAATTTAACTAAAGAAGGAGTTCGGTTACACTGGAAAGGAATCTTTTAATAAATCGTTTTAATAAATCAAATAAAAATCAAAATCAAACTAAATAAAAATAAAATAAATCTTTTAATAAATCGTTTTACTTGGGTATTACTACAATTAAACAAATCAACCTGCTCATTGAGGTTCAATTTGTTGAAAAGACGGCACACTCTAGGTAGAAAGCTATTACGTCTGTAATTGGTGCGACAGAATGGCACGAGTAATAAACTATTAACACGTAATCGTCTAGGTGGTACATATAGTGAGATCTTGCCAAAGAGCTCAGGACAATCTAACTTATTCTGGGCTATGTTCAATAGGAAAGAGACATCGGCTATCTTTCTACGGAGGTGAAGTGGTATAAGGTGAAGAGTGATACACGTCTGGTTGTAGTCTTGGGAGGCAGCTTAAATTTAAAATCTAGTTAATAGAATATATACTATAATATAATTTATATTAATTTGAGTTTTTAGTTTTAAATAGTTAGTTCTCTAGTTGTTCGAAATATTTTGTAGTTTATATTTAAGCTTTTAAAAATTGTTTTTTCCTGATCCTGTTTCGTGTAAATATTCTGAAATTCTTGTAAATATTTTGAAATAAACACACATGGAAATAATGGCTTGTAAAGGCTAAGTAAGTTTTATCACATCTGGTTTTTGTGGGTTTACGTTTCCATTATTTCAAGATAACAAATCATACATTAATCTCAATAAACAATTTCAATAGATAATACTTACTTATTACTTAACAAGAAGTTTGTAACTTTACCGAAGTAATGAAGTAATGAATCAACAATAATAAGGATTGTGGTCAACTCTTCCGACCTTTAAACTTTAATATTTAGCAAGTGACCACTAATTATTATAGGTACATTACCTATAGCTATTAATTATTTATTTAGCTATTCCACAATCATATGATTGTCTTGAACTTTTAAATCGAAGAAAAAATATTGTCTTCTATTAGGTATAACATCAAATAGTATCGACCTATTTAAATAATTTCAATCGATTAAGAAAACAAAGTCGTCATAGAACAGTTTATTCCGCTCATTTATCTTAAACATTTTATCACGAATCGGAACACTATAACTAGTATATATAAACATTTCGCGGCACAAAATTTACACGGGTCAACGAACCGCAGGTATCTCATGAAGGAAACTAATATTTGCTATCTTCCGACCCAGTCCCTTGAGGCGCGCCAACCCTGCCACATCGCGTTACTTCCACACGCTGCATCTACTTTTATGAAGTAAATTGGCCTCTCCTTTATATTATAATCAACTTATATTTTTGTACTATATTTAAGTTGTAAAAATTAGGTAGATTGGAGTTGTGAGTGTTAAAGAATTTTTGAAAATATTCCTAAGACTATATACTCCTTAAGTCAGAATTAAATTTAGTTAAATAAAGCTCTTTAATATATTATCATTAAGATCAACTTTCGCGTTCCCTAATGACGTAGGTAAAAGTAGTTCACGATATCAGTTAGTCATGCAAAAATTGTCAGTCAAATTACAATCAAGTTAGTCTACTAAAGTACAACGATATGCATCGTGAGCTAGAAGTGTCTACTTGGTATGTGCGCGGTTAACCACGTCTGCCGTTAATCGACCGCTACACTTCGCCGACAATTATCGCCTAATAATGACGTCGTGTTGCCGTGTAGCCGAATCTAATAATGTCGCACCGAGTCGCACCATGTCCACGACTCCTATGCTAATCACTTGTAATTTACGACGACCGATAATCGCGACACGCGTACGTGAGCGCATTGTGCGAACGGCGTGCGTGTTGTTTAGCTAAACTGCTTTGCGAATATGTGACTGCGCTTACACTCGTAGTCTGAGAACCGCGTGTAAAAACATTCCAATTGAAGAAGCTTCGTCTTTATAATATATTATTATATTATAACATAGTTCACTATGGAAGTTATTGAAGCTTGAACACTTCTAAAAATGACAATAAATGTATGTTTTGATCCGGGAATTGAACTTCTTTGGCATAGAATGTATTTTCGTCCGTTCCAACACCGGGGTAGTCAATAGCAAGCTTCTAAGATAGCTATCTAAACAAAGAAATATAAAAGTAGTATAAGAACGGTGTGCAGTATTAGCAGTGTAAGCGCGAGTGCTTCGTGACTTCATGCCTTTCTGTTGAGTGACCCGTCGGTCATCGCGGCTCAGATCTACTCAGCTGTCTCTAGGCGGTTCTCAGTCCGGATCTACAATGTACCGTCATATCTATCGATATGAAACTGATGATTAGCTATGATATATAGATGTTATTGTATATACTTACGTACCTAGATACTAGTAAGTCATGGTTGAAATTATCTGAATTTATAGCTCAACACGCAACAACGATGCTTTTGACAATATGAATCGAAAAAACGATGATCTCGGGCCAAATTCAAACTAGCGAAATTTCTCTTCCACCATATTCACCTCAAATGACCGATATCCTTGTGCCAGAGAACTTCAAATTTTGCGATAATATTAATTATCAGATCAGATATCTTATGACGTTTTTATTCAGAGATCTACCCATTTTACTTTTGACAACTAAAAATCTCAACAATTACTCGCCCATAATCAATTACTAATCTATTTAAACGAATTCAACAACTTGTTCTAATATAGTGTTCGAAATATTTTCTTTCTATTACAACATTTTAGTCTGTAATTAAAACAAAAATATACTGGGTTAATTATTAACTTATTACTCATAAATAATAAGAAGGTGTTCTAATATTAAAGCAGTTGTTCAATGTTCAAGATTGGTGTCAATGCTCGCTGCGGTTACACTGTTCCGAAATTTTGTGTTAAGCAATATCGCAACACGGCACAGGCGCGGGTGCGGGCGGACCTCGTAGCGGCCGAATGAGCTCCGGCTCCGCATTTTCACCCACCCGCACCTCCCGCGACAATCACCCAGCGTCCAATATGCCCTTCTGATTCAATCATTTCACTTATTCACTCTACTAATAACTACAAAGGACCCCCTACTTCGCTTTTTTCTTGTCATTTCGGCCTATTTGAAACGAATAGCATTTCGTTTCAAATGTAAGTAATATAATTTGTGTTCGTTCCAGACTGCGTATTATAAAGATATAATGTCAAATTATGTTGTTATAGTTACTTAATGCAGTACAGTACAATAGATAGCAATAAGTTTGTAGGCAATAACAAGCTCCCTAGACTGCAGAGTACGTGCGTAGCGCTTCGTAGCTCTCCGCGCTTGTGTAGGTAAGTGATTTTGATGATTGACAGGGACACGCCGCCGCCGCCCGTCGCGCCCGCGTCGTGAAGACGGCGACGTCTCAGTCTCTACAGTTATGAGTTCACAAAAACAATTAAGTGCGCCACATATATATTTTGTGGCTTTCCATTTGAGTGCGTTTCAAATTCTGGTTTATTTTAATCACATTAACTGTTACTTTTGACGTCACATTCGCTGGAAAAAACGGTCCGCCAAATTATACTTGAGAAGTAGGCTCCTATTGTGTTTTCCGGAAGAATTGGGGCTCCCCTTCTCGGACGTTTACAAACAACACTGGTCATTTACAAGTTAATTATATCGGTGCTTGTATAAATTACGTTGTAAAATGGGTTATATTTTATATTGTTATAATCGTATCGTACATCTACACGGAAGATGATGTTATCTACATGACATTTTGAATTGCTCTCCACGTCCCAAACACGTGGTATTTTAGTAGAGCAAATAAATAGATAGTGGTACCGTCTCCGCACCCTCTCCCTCTTAACAATGGTGACTTGCATAGAGTGTCTAGACGGAGGGACCCTTGCAATAACCATATATATTAATCGTATATATATTTGCACACCTTTTACAATATATCTGATAATTTGAGGAAGTAAAGGTTTTGAAGGAAGATTATTCCGTAAAAACGTTGGTATAGGGAGGCGTGACAATGGCGGTGGCATAAGAGATACTTAAGTGTAGACGTACGGGATGTGTGTATTTCTTATGGCAAGATATAATAGAGAAGCATCCCCAACGAGCGTTGCAAGAGCAAGGAAGGATGTTGAGAAATGCGTGCACTACCTAACGAGGAGGTACCTACTTGTATGTGTAGTGTGTGTACGTGGGCTGGTGTGTGCGAAACTCGGCGGGTGTGGAATTGTGGATACATTCACACGGTTACGCTTGCCTTACGCTCCAGAGTATGGTGTTACAATAATTTGCTTCGGCAATGTTTATTTTTTTACCTATGCATATGCACCCACAATATTTATTATCGAGTCCCGTTCATTACTTGCTTTGTGTAACATATGTTTGTGTAACTAAATGGTTACACAGAAATACTGAAGTCTTTGGAATTTTACCGTTGTATATTGGCACAAATTCACCCATGTGAGCAAGTAAGCTCTTGCAATTTTGTAGGCAAGCTTCATTGAAAGTCCTGTAAAATTGCCCACTACTAAGATTGTTTTGAATGGCTGTCGTGCCAGCCTCTCTGAATGGACAGTTAGAGTTCCCATTCACTCAACTAAATGGGCACATTTTTGTGCGAACTACACGTTTCCGCATTCTTCGACTTGGGTCTTGGACTAAATACAACATTTAGAAATAGGAACTGTACTCCCTAACACATTCCGATAAGGTAAATGTTATTAGTCAGCTTAGTCTTGTTTGCATGAAAGAGTTCTGTAATGCCCAATACAATGCACCTCATTGAGTAGGAACAAAAGTTTACATATTTTATATAATATAATTTATAATATCCTCCTCGGGAAAATAGAGTTCCTATCTAACCTTAATTTAGTCATTACCAAACAAGAATTGAAGATACTTTTTTTTTTTTTTTTTTTTTTTAATTCCGCGGCCTAAGGCCGCGGCCGCTCTAACGTCCGTTGCCGGGCGTCCCTGGTTACTAGCAGAGGGTATGTCCAGTGGCGCCCGGCGGACTTTGACCACCCCTGTGGTCTCTGCGGGTCCTGTGGTCTCTGCGGGTAGAATTGAAGATACTATAATTAACGAGTACCTACACAAATATTATTTATTAAATTACCTTTACTTACTACCTTCGGGAATAGTACGAGTACCTACGAGTTTCTATATATGTGGAAATATATAAATGTGGACTGTTTTTAGTTAGGCAACATCAAGTGAACCACCAACTAAATTGTTTACTTCACCAAAAATTCATTGACAGACCGCGGTATGGAAATAAGATAATTGTTTTTACGCATCATTAGATTATTTGCGCCCGACTTACATTCGTCTTTAATAAAATAAAATATTTTTAACTATGGGAAGACGTTTTTATAAGATCTGTTTCTTTCGACGATGCTCCAACGTAACTTACTGTATCACAATTAAAGTAAACGCTATTATTTATAATTTCTGCGTGAAATATGGAATAGTCTACGAATTGGAATATAAAATGGAAAAATGACTAAATACGACCGCGTCGAGTATAATTTATGTCGACTGAAATAAAAGACGCGAGTTGTGACATGAACAAAAAGTACTTATTTTATGATTTTATACTTTAATAAGACCTAAAGTTTTTAGTAAAAAGCACTGTTTTCCTTAACAATAAGTAATATAATAGGTACTCCAAAATATACGCCATCTGCTCACCTAAGGCTCTATGAATGACATTGATATGCTGATTAAGTTCAACGTTGTGATCTAGTACTTCTTTATGACGTAATATGCAACAAGTATAGCAGCAGCATACAAAACACCGGATTACAGTAAAGATTCCCTACCATTTAAAATATTTGTATCGTGTAACTGCTTTCTTATTGAAACTAATCTTGTATTTATTTGTAAACTTCTTTTTAAGGATACAGGAATTTTGACTATGATTGGTACAAGTTCCTACAAATACTTATTAACATTAATTATGAAGAGAGACAGTACGATTAAGTATTAGGTAATTGTTTTGTAAGTAATCAATGTGAACTTATATAGTAATTACTTGTCTTCGAGAAAAACCAGAGCTATATAGGGACATGTTTCTGTTGCTAATTAACACGTTGTTGTGATCGAAATCGTATAACCGTTAGGTGCTATTTATAAGAAACAAGATCCACCCAAATATACTTGATTTACGACCAGCTGGTCGATAACATAGATACGATACTATAAATTTTACTATGAGAATGATAAAAATTTATGTCTATCGTGCATGGCTGGGACTGCCCCTCTACATACTTGACTTATTGTTACTGTTGTAAATTGTTTATAATAGTAGACGCCCAGGGACTGTAATTGGCTGTGCCACAGCGGCCGGCACGTAAGATTTTGTTGCCTTTCATCAACTTACATCGCAAGGCAACGGGTTTAAATTTTTTTCAAAATTACACCATAGCTGCTACTTTTTATTAAATTCATTCGGCCATTTTGGACATAACCCATTATAAATGTGCCCGGTGGTGGCAATAGGCGTAATTAGGGGGCACCCTATTACGCGGGACTAAAAATACTGGCAAATTGTGGGTGTGTAATGCACCTCTGCCTACCCCTTCGGGATATAGGCGTGATATGTGTATGTGTGTGTGTGTGTAAATTGTTTAGTTACTATATAGCATTATATTTATTTACATCTCTCTCATTACATCGATCTCAGCAATTGAGCAGAAACACTCAAACTCTTTGAGTTACCACTGTTTATGTTCCATCCCTAGCTGTGTCTCCCTCACCCTTTCTTTGTGAACTGTTTTCATCGTTTCTTTCAATTAACCGACCCCGACCTAAGAAAATTGTGTTCCTAGGGTAATTGAAGTATTGTAGGTATGAGTATAGTTACCTTACAATAACGCCAAAGTCATCTTCAGAAATTATTATTCCAACTTAACTTTAAGGTTGACTGAGCTCCAGATAATCTTGAGGGGAACAATATCCAAAACCAGTAGTGGGGTAATATAAGTTCAAATAATTAGCTACATAGTATTGATGATTGTGTTATTTGTTGCAGACGGACGGGGTCAGATGGATCGGCGCGCGGCGGGAGCGCTGCTAGCGCTGGCCGCGTGCATCGCGAGCTCAGCAGCAGGTGAGTTTCTTATATTGCTAACGATCTTTTGTGGAAAACAAATTTAACAGAACTTTCATCTACTGTGGACAAAGTACAATAATAAAAAACCTTTATTATCAGGCAACATGAGACAAGTTACAGATGTTATAAAATTAATCTACGACCCACAGATATGTGTATACCTTACACTGTGTACAGTATAAACTCTGTATTTATAAAGCGTCCCTTTGCCTATTATATATTGTAAACAAGCTGTCCCGACGAACTTCTAACCTACTGCATTCGTTTTTGTAATGTTCCGCAAATCTTTTTTTTACTTTAAAAGAACGTTCTCCTCATAATAACGAACACAACAAAAAAAGAATTAGCGAAATCAGTCCAGCCGTTTTCGAGCCATTAATATCTTAACTAACGATATATATATATATATATATATATATATAGATCTAGATATTGTGTCAGGTTAATTCTGATTTGAGATAGAAAAGATAAACTATAAAAGACTTTCCGTTAGGCCTTAAATACCCCATGGATACACTAGTTTAAACCTAAATTGTACCTATACTGATCTACTCCATAGTTGAAAAATTGTCTTGTTTAGTTCCAAATCTAGCTTTTCTCACAGTAAACGACAGAAAATATTGCTTAAACTCATCATCATCCACCGAGCCTTTTCCCAATTCAGTTGAGGTGGGCTTTCCAGTCTAACTGCGATTCGGCTGAAGTTCCATATTTTCCGTGAAGCGACTGCCATCTGACCTCCACAACCCATGGGCGAAGTTCTGTAGTTAGACCGGTCGGATCTTTGATTTAGGGCTCCAACTACATCTAACGACTATTAATGTTTATATGACAACCGGGACCGACGGCTTAGCGTGCTCTTCGAGGCACGGAGGGGTCTCAGCGTTTTAAGAAATGGTCACCCATCCTAAAACCGGCCTGACTAGATGTTGCTTAACCTTTGCAATGTATTAACATTGTTGGTTACCACTAGACCACGAGCTGTCGGTATTTAAATAGTTTTTAAATTCGAGAGTTAAGTGAGTGAATCCCCGCACCGTATCGACATTTGTCCTCCTTGGTATAAGTACTTCACATATATATTCCATTAGCTACACAAGTACACTATGATAAACATTTCCAATTACCACCATTTTCTTTGGTGTGCCAACTGAACTGTATACAGCTTCCTACAGTTAAGACACGTGACTTTCCAAACACGTGCCTATCGCAGTCCACAGCCTATAATAAAAAAACGCGTTGAATGTTGTGTACCTACAGATTCATTCCATCCGAATGTAAGTTGGTAAGTTAAACATAAGATCGATTTCATTTCGACATCTCAATTTATTTTAAACGAAAAATGGAATATGCAGCATTCATTAATACGTCACAATACCCACATAACATAAAGGAGTGAAATCAATAACACGGGTATCAATGTTGAAATTTTCAAATGCCAATTTGAAAATTTCAACATTGATACCCGTGTTAATGATTTCACTCCTTTATGTTATACCTTCTTCTACCAGTTAACCCTCCCGTAATTCAACTCGGTAGTGATCAATATTTAATCCGCGACATCCGATCACAAGTTCAAAACACTACGCTACAAAGGAGAATATTTCCTCAACTTAAATCTCGTGAAATGGACACGTAAAGATATTGTCATATAAGAATTTCAAATAGCCATAAATATTATTGATTTGTTTGCGCATTCCAGAAATGTATATGCCCGTAGATTCAACTAGTAATGTTTATTTATTTACTTGGTTATATAGAAAAGCATCTTCCTGCCTCAGTATCCCATTACTGTGGGTATAGAAGAAGATGAATAGAAGTAACATTTTCTAAAGCTTATGCGCATAAATTACACATAACTAAAATGCTGTGTACCTACTTAATTAACTTCATTTTAAATCGTATTAGTTAGGCGCTCTTTTGACATGACTGTATGCTTATGCGCCGAGAACTCTGCAACGACTCTACGAATAAACTATTTGAATAATTCAAACAATGTAGAAGACTAAGGCAATGATTTTTACAAAATAATGTTTCCATCTAGCATCAGCTCGGTTGTGTGTTGGGTTGTGGAGGTCAGATAGCAGTTCAATTTGCAGTTAGACTGGAAAGCCAACCCCAATTGAGTTGGGAAAAAGGCTCAGTAAATGATAAATATTGGAGAGTATTCGTAAAGCTAATTTACAGCTTGGGAAAAGGATAATATTGGACGTTGTAACGTTTGTTCGCATATAGACAAATCCCAAGTCGAACCACAGACAGCTAGTCTGTAAGTAGTCGGAAGTATACATTATTGCAACACTCAATCGAACTTCTATAATAAATGAATATATTGAGAACATAGACAATCCGTTCTTTTTTTACATCGTTATCTGTACCATCAAATACTTTATCTGATCAATGGAACAAATTGGGAGGTTGTTGATCTCGAACAGTAACTTCATAGACGTAATTTCGATATGCATTTTATTTATATCCAGATCCGTATATAAATGCAAATAGTTTTAATAGACCGTGGTAGACAATTCTATAGTGCAATTTTAACTAAGTGGGTTTTATTTTGTAGAAAATAAATAGTTATTTGTAGAAAACAATACCTATAACCAAATTCATACTTATGAGTTTCAGGAAGTGTTTCCTTGAGTCTACCAATTCTCCATAAGTACCGGTAAAAAAAGCAAATTAAATATAAACTATATTGTGTGTATTTTCATGAATCTGAAGTTATAATTTTCTATTTACGGCTATGAGTTTCTTAAATTCACCACTACTTACAAACTAAAACTACTTTTTACGTTACTAAACAATTCCTTGTGACTATTCTACTTCCAAAGTCGCGATAAATTTGGAGCCTTTTCATATTTTGTAATTGGGTTAGAAGTTTATTGACCTTTGAAACTTCGCGTTCAAGTATCTCTGTCTGAAGTAAGAGTACCAATTTCGTAAAATGTCAGAAAATGTTGTTCCTTCTGAAAGTTTAATAGGCACAGTGAGCTTAATATCCCTGTTAAACTTTCGCTTAACTTAGTCAGTTCAAAATTTTTCCTCAAGTATTTTACTCATTGTGACTTTCTTATTTAGAGTACTTTGTACAAAAATTAGTACTTAGTGAGCAATTTATGTAAATTGTTACTCAGTTACAGTGAATCCTCAGATATGAATAACAGATCGTGAAAAAATGTATTTAGGTTTTACGTTAGCCGGCTTGCGGTACACACAATTTAAGTAGGTAATTAAAGTGTCTAATTAGTGATACCAAGCTCATCACTAGGATACTTTATATACGACAATGTCCTCCCTTACTCACAAATAACAGTATAAGCGTCTGCTTCACGATGCATGTCATTAGATGAGGCTATTTTAGTCCGTCCAGATTAGGTACCCGTAGCACGGTCCCTTCAAAGAATTCGAATTCAATTTATATTATACATAGGAAGTATATTCAAATGCGGTCTACAATGTTTAGGTCCACCGTGTGAACTTCATCATGCATGACTGCCACGACGACATTCATTCATTGAAACAGCAATCCATATTAATGTAGTGCAAATTTTAAATTCATGCTGGCTCTTCGTTCAATTGCTGCGACCCGTGTTCCTAAGCACACGATTCTGCATAAGTAGTTTTTTTTGCAAAGCCATTTATAACGTCATCCTCAGACGTAATTCATTAGACATCCCGGCAATTATAGATGCTACGTCACGTACCAATGACTTCAGTATTATCTGGTACATTTGGTACTTATTATTCAGTCAGTCTACTCGGAATTTAAAAACTTCGTCGCGCCTTCACACCTACTCTACGTGGAAGTATCTTAACCAGTTCAATTCATTTTGAGACCATCGGTCAATATCACAGATAACAGAATCAAAACGTATTGCATCCGTTATAATGCCGTTTCGTTCTTTTTATGATCAGTATCAATCGTGAGAGTGGAAATAGAATAATTGAAATTACGGTTGGCAAAAACTGGATGCTAACGACATTCCTGGCGACCGTTAGGTGGACGATCTGGCTGCGGCGCCAGCGAAGTGCACCCGCCATATATAGACGCGCCGAGACCTCGGCCGCGGCACCGTTACCTACGAATACCGCCACTGCCACTGATAAGCACAATACACATCGCATATACCGCTGCCATCATATAATTCAGCAAATTCTGGTGCTCACGCTGATTTATAAGAATGCGTACGCGCATAAACCATTACATTTATCGTTTTTGTTATCCATCCGCGCCGCAATTAGTCAAGGTTCGTAGGCTTTTATAGTTTATTTAAACATCAACATTTTTTATTAAATGCGCGAATTTCTTTATATTAAATTTAACGTGGTTACTATTTTGATGTTATGCTTCGTCTGGTAGGTTATGTTTAATTAAATTATTGATTTACCTTTATGGTATAATAGCTGGAAAACATTTAACAATAAAAATACATAGTTAAAACGCATAGGTGGGATATTGCCCTTAATACAGTTGACAGAGAAGTGGTGGTTTCGATGTTAACGACGCTCTCCGTTAGTTTAATTACAGCTTTGTCGCGTCGCCGCCCAGCTTCAGTAATTATACGCAGTAAAACGGATATGTAAAACAATTTTAAGACGATGACCGATCACGGGTCTCGAACCATTTGCAGCTAATATCCTGCCCAGCTGTAACGTGCTTATTAAGTCAGTCGTAAAACATTCTCAGAAACTCTCCGGATTTAATGCCTGGTTCGATATTTTTCTTTTAAGGGAATTGATCCTTGTCGAAAAAAGGCATTTTTAATAACCCAGCAACAATGTCACTTTCAACTGTATCATAAGTTACTAAATTAGTTATATTATATTACTATATAGCTTTATAAAAGTAGGTAGGTACATCGAAAGATGCAATTATTAGAGTTAATAAGGAGATATTTTAATCTCTTTCATTATAACTTTAACTAGGTATTTGCGGTTCCAAGTAGCAAGGAAGGAAGCATTTGTATTTCTACTGGTACGAATAGTTTAATTAAAGTCGTTTAAAACACATCGGTATTTTTAAAGATTTTGTTATGACTTGCTATGAGTACCTTGTTGATAATAAATTACATATTTGAAATTTGCAATCATCAACCGAATTTCTTTACCAACTTAGAAGAGACAGTGATGATGTTTGTGTTGTAATATTTTATTCATTAACTTAAACTATTTCCTAATGTCTTAACTATATTATTAGAAGTTAAAATAGTTTAACATTGAACATGTAAAACGAGATTGTTTCATATTACTCAGTGTTACGACAATATGACATTCAAAATGTTTTAAAAGTAAAATAATTAAAAAGACGGGAGTTGAATCACGAATAACGAGATCCAAAGCATTATGGTAACATAATAAAAACCGGCCAAGAGCGTGTCGTACTTGCGCACAAAGGGTTCCATACCAAAACGGCTAAAAAAATCACGTTTGTTGTATGGGAGCCCCCTTAAATATTTATTATATTCTATTTTATTTAGTATTTGTTGTTATAGAGGCAACAGAAAAACATAATCTGTGAAAATTTCAACTTTCTAACTATCACAGTTCATGAGATACAGCCCAAGACAGACGCACGGACGGAACAGCGAAGTCACAGTAATAGGGTCCCCGTTTTACCCTTTTGGTACGGAACCCTAAAAACTTAGTTAATTACTAGTTTATGTCCGCGGCTCCGCCTGCGTGATATAGTTTTCTTGTTCGCAATTCTCGTGGGAACACATTACCGGAATGAAAAGAAGCTTTATGTATGAGCTATACTATTTTTATTTATTTTTTTTTTTTTTATATATTAGGACAATGCACACAACGCCATCTAGTCTCAAACTAAGCAGAGCTTGTGATATGAGTACTAGATAAACTGATATAAATACTTATATACATTTTTTTTTTGTAAATACATACATATTATACATAGGAAACATCCAGACTTCGGTACAAACGCATATGTCATCACACAAAGTTTGTCCCGACCGGGAATCGAACCCGAGACTCCGGCGTCGAAAGCCGATGCACTACCGACCACGCCACCGAAGCAGTCATTGTAAAGTTTCATTAGAAGACCTTCAGTAGAATTCGTGAAAGGGTAACAAACATAGTTTCAGGGCTTATAATATTAGTAAAAGGATTTAAAATACGTATCTTCTGTTGATAATTGAACGTGTATTCTTTTATTTTTTCAGCTCCGACGACAGGAGGCGATCACACAGCGCTAGATTTATATGCAGGTATGTTACATTCGATAAACAGTTTTTTACCGCTTTAAAGAATCATATAAACTGACCCATAATTATTAGAAACAAGATTCTCTCCATGCACTTATCGAGTAATGGTATTATTGTACTTTCAGGTGGTTCGGACGGTTGCTACTACAACTTCCAACATTATGGCGAAGGAGACAGAATTATGACAAACGAACCATGCTTGAACTGTACATGTCACAACCGCATGCTCATGTGTTACCTGAGGGTCTGTCCGTTTACCAAGCCTATTGGTCAGGATTGCACAGTCGAGAAACGTGCTGACCAATGCTGTCCTATCATAACTTGTCCAGACGGTAAGTTGTAATAATTTGTGCCTCTTATCTACTTAACGTAATTCACTCTGACAGAAAGCTTTAGAGACTTATTTACCAAGTATATCACGTCGGTTCAGCTGACATAGATGTTGATATATATCGCTATAAAGTATAGTATATTCTGTTTGGTTTAAATAATATGTATTTTAAAATGCAAGAGATACACGTGACGTTGAATCACAGAATAAACTAATGTTGTTTTCTAAAACGGATTACCTGTTTCGAAATTATACTTTATCATGCTGTGTATATGTTTCGGCTAGTGCCCGAAGTGCGGCTATACCTAGTTTTATCCGGCCTTCATGGTTATTTTATTAAACAGTCAGATTTTTATATAACCACTCTTAATTTGAGGGTTCTAGAGTTGAGTCTACAGCGAATCGCGGGGCGTCAAATTTAATTAAAGATTAGTATTTAAGATATTTCTTGGTTACTACTAAACGCAAGCTGATAACTTAATCAGGTCACATACTAGAAACCATTAGATTGGACTTCACTATTTACACTTTCGAATTACAATGGTCTACAAATTAATTATCATTTAATAGGCTTCAGTGTTATAAGTTTTAAAACTTCAAGTCATAATAATGTGCGGTAGTGCCAACAGTTTGATCACAGTAGCGGTATCAAAGGAAGGCGCAGTGAATTCGTTTCGGTCACCCGGCGGATTTTTGTTCTCGTCTGAAATCCGCTTTGAAACCGCTCTTGTGTGATATGATAAAACTCTAAGCAACATTTTCAATGAACAAAATTTACTAAATACCTACCTGCCAGAGATAGAATATACTTTGAAAAGATTATAAATTATCTTTCTCAACCATAAAGGCTCCGAGAAATGACTTTTGTCGAGGATTATTTTCTTATTTACTATTAAGAAATAATTGATATTTGCAATTAACACTAAATTTAATTGCTTCAAAATTTCCAGTCCCAGTTGACCTGCTCACGTCTACGTCGACTTCGTCTCCCGCTGAATATGGAGCAACTGGACTTGGCAAAGTGGACAAATATGGTTGCAGTATGAATGGCAAATATTTCCCCGAAGGATCCAAAGTTCCTCCTACTCCGAACAAACCTTGCGAACATTGTTACTGTATCCGAAATATGACGACTTGTGTAATGCAAGAATGTACACTGCATGTTGATGGATGTACACCTATTTATCATAAAGACGTCTGCTGCCCTATCCGATACTCTTGTGGTAAGTACCTGCATTTAATCTAATATTGATATAAAACTGTACGATTTGTGCATGAAATTAGGTTATTAATTTGACAATGTAAGTACCTACCTACCTCATCATCTGCCTGCCCTTATCCCAATTATTTGGGGTCGGCGCAACATGTTTTCATCTTTCATACATCCCTCTCACGTCATCTCCTCAGTCACTCCTTTCCTGGTCATATCCTCTTTCACGCATTCTATCCATCTTTTCTTGGGCCTACCTCGAGTCCTACCTACCTAGATACAAGAATTAACTCAGTACTATGGGGGGTGATATATCCCATCAATATCTCCAGGGCCCAAGTCTTAGATGCACGCGGTGCACCTGCTGTCAGCCGGACAAGGCAAGAATACTTAAAGCACCTGGAATGGGCAATAAGCTCACCTACTATTATATGGGTTTGACGTGATTGTCAAAATGTGGACGTAATGAACACCTATGTCTAGTCCATGTGTATTTTTAAACGATAACTTCTTTTTATTCATCGTGCTTCGGAGAGCACGTTAAGCCGTCGGTCCCGGTTGTCATACTAACATCTATGGCAGTCGTTAGGGGTAGTTGGAGCCCTAAATCAAAAATCCGACCGGTCTAACTACAGAACTTTGATATCGCCCATGGGTTGTGAAGGTCAGATGGCAGTCGCTTCACGGAAAATATCGAAGTTCAGCCAAAACGCAGTTAGACTGGAACGCCGACCCCAACTTAGTTGGGAAAAGGCTCGGTGAATGATGAACTTCTTTTTATTCAAATAATAAATATTTTTGGACGTCATTAAGATCATATAAGGTTGTGCTATGGGATCTAAATATTAAACATACTTATATATTTCTAAGTACATACATATTTTACATGGAACACCGAACTCCGAAATTACAATTTGTGGATCACACAAATATTTGATTCGACCCAGGGATCGAACCCGATACTCCGGAGTCGATAACCGATGCACTACCGACGAAGGCACCAAGGAGTTATCTAGACATAATAACTTAAATACGTTATTTCCATTTTTCAGATCATCCAGAAGATGAAGTACCCCTTTTGGATGATATGTCAACTACTATACGTCCTACGCCTGGATTTTTACTTACATCTACGACGTTATCACCAGTGACACAAATGACACAAGACTGTATTCATAACGATCAAATTATTGCTGATGGTGCTTCTATAACAACAGAGAAGGCTTGTGAGCATTGCTACTGCATGAAGGGAGATATCGTTTGCGTAGTGCAAGAGTGTGGAGCACCAATGGAAAATGAAGGCAAGAACTGCACGTCTTTACCACCTCGGAAAGGTCAATGTTGTCCAGATACCTATATATGTGAAGGCGATGAAGTTAGCACTGGACTTTATAATGAAGCTACCACAGATTCAGACTTACAAGAGCTTACTACACTTTCCCCACCAAGAAGAGGTGGTGTTGAAGGCAGTGGATATAGGCATGAGCCTAATGGAGCTGGATATCCAGAACTACCAACCACAGAGCAACAATTAGAAGGTAGTGGTGATGACCAAGAGACAAGCCATCCTATGGAAGTACTTGAAATACCTGGAAAACCAGAAGAATTTGCAGATATTACTAAGGGCATAGAAGAAACTGACCAGTATTTACCAGTAACAACCAAAACACCTGCCTACGAAGAACCTGAATCTAGTACAAATGAAATAGACAAAAATACAATTGTAGATTCATCAGAAAATGAAACTATAAAACCCAATTTGTACCCAACAGATCAGGATGAAGTAAATATGCATCAAGAGCAAGTGCCTATGGCAGGTCCATCTACACCAGCAAGTTCCAATCAAATCACAACTGAAGCGATTGAGTATCTTACTACGGTGCCTAAAGTGTCTCCCGAAAAAGAAAATGATAATTTACCTATGTCAACAGAAACACCACCGTTAGATAAAACTGAATCAACTGTACCTCAGAAAACTGAGGAGGGATATGTAGGAACTCCTCATGATCAGGATGTTACATTAAATCCAATTTCTGATGTTACTTTTGAATTGGAAAATCTTACACCAAAACCTAAAACTGAGGAAAGTACATCTGAAAAATTAGATATTCCTGCACAAGTATCTCAGACAGAACAGGAGGAAGGGGTTGTTGTTAGTACAACAAGTAATTCTGTGACAGACGAAATGGGAACTCTTTCACCAGTAATAACTACAAATCACGAAACTCCGAAAGACAAACTAACACCCGAGCAGTACACTCCTAGCACAACAAGTATGCCATTGCAAGATATTGAAAAGCTTACAACAGAAATCAATCATGCACAAAATACTATTATTGTGGCGGAAGAAGACAGCCACTTCCCGCATATTATAACTCCAGCAGAAATGGAAAAAGCTACCACATTAGCTTCCGAAAGTATTCTTACTGACAAACCTCTAAACCTTTCTGATGCAGAAGAAAATGTCTCGTCTGAAGGCTCAGTGAAAGAAAGTCAAAGTACAGCCGAACCAGATAAAGGACTTAACACTATACCAAGTGAAATTGATGGATATTTAGTGTCCAACTTGCCCTCAATGGATGTAACTACTCCTTCCAGTGAAAGGAAAACTACTACTGATACAGCCGTTGATAAAACAAATATTGAAAACACTGAAAAATCACTGATTTCCTCTGACTCTTCAACACTTGCGCCGGAGAGTCACACTGCCAAGACAGATCTATATACTATTACCACAGAACCTTCGTTCAGAAAAGAAGACGAGCTCAGCATAACTACTGACAAGAGTAAGGAAGAAATTGGGTACACTACTATAAAATCTGAATTTGTAGACGAAGGGTTGATTCCTACCTCACCTCATGACGATAGAGTGAGCACAAGCGCCAATGAACCGTCCACTGATGAAGACATAACCACTACCATTCCAGATTATAATAAAGAACCAGAAGAGGCAGTGGCAACCAAACAGTCCACTACTGAATCACCATTTGAACCATCAGTTACATCAGAAATATTATCAGTTAAAAATACTGAGCCCTCTGACAATACTGAAAATACTTCGTCACCCAGCACTGAAAAATCTGTTGATATCACTACTACTTTACAACCAGAAATTCAAGATGAGCCCGGTCGTATTCCAGGTGAAGGAGACTGTCTTCTAAATGGCGTAACTTATAGGAATAATACACCTGTACCTAATACAAACAACTGCCACACAGGTTGTAAATGTGTTAGTAGTATCATTAAATGTGACCCTATCATATGCAGTCCGCCACCAGACTACATGAGAAATTGCCAATCTATATTTGATACACCGGACTCTTGTTGTCCTACCTACGTGTGTGATCATTCTAGGGAAACCGTTCCACCCCAATCAGATAATCAGATGTCTGAAACTGAAAAACCCATGGTTACACCTACAATAGAGTGTCAAGGTGACCAATGTGATTTGAACGGGCCCATCAAGTCGTCAGAACAATCTGAATCTTGCACTTCTAGTAGTTGCTTAACAACAGTTCCTACTGAGACTGAAATTAAGGAGTGTGGCCCACAAGGCTGCGTCAATACTATAAAAGAGCCAGTTTCTGAATGTACTGATGGTAACTGTAATACTTCTGAAAAAGAGTGTGCTGACGGTAAATGTCAGCTTTCACCAACAGATAGTTCTTCTCCGCCTAAACCGTGCCAAGGTGATGACTGTAAAACTACTGAAGAAGATATCCGTGAGCCACAGCTTTGTGCAAACGAGCAAGATTGTAAAAAAGTTGAAGTTTCCGATACTCAAACTGTTAATGTTAAATGTGAAAATAATAATTGTGATTCTAGTGATATTTCAACGCCACCTAGTCAACCAAAACCATGTACTGACGAAAACTGTAAATCTGAAGAAGTCAAACCATCAGACTGTACAGGTTCTGGACCGTGTAGACGAAAAGATTCACCAGTTTCAGAACAGATACCTTCTAAATGTGTGGATGATGACTGCACACAAAACTTTGATACATCAGTACCCCAAGATGATTCATATCAGTTGAGTACTGCAAAACCGATACTAGAAGAATCACCTTTCAGTGAAGTAACTGATAAAAATGTACCTGCTGAAGAAGAACATGGCACTGAGGCAACTAATTTGGGACCTAATATAGACGATATATCACCAACAATTCAATCCAGTACGGAAAAAGCGCCCGTAGAAAGTGACATAACTGGAATAGAGGATGTAACAGACAAAGTTTCTGAAGTAGATAAAAATCCCACAGAAGAACCAATTTTAATTGAAAAAGAAATTAATGAGTCTCCTACCACACCAGATATAATTGAAAGTATGATCACGACTGACAATACTGAAGAAATTAATAAACCTGAATTGATACCAGTACAACAACCAAGCACACAAATTCCTGACCAGGATCAACAAACACTAGACAAAGAACCAATTGGACCAAGTGAGGAGGAAGTTTCAGGGACACCTTACGTAACTGAGGAGCACACTGAAAAAGTGATTCTAGGATCAGAGTTAGATAAGGATCATGAACAACCGAAACCTACATTATCTGATATTGAACCAACAAAAGAAACAAATACTGGCCAAGAAAATAGTGAAGAGCCCGTCTCAAGCACAGATAAAATCACAATTTCGCCTGTGGATGAACAAACAACTGAGGCACCGTATAATTTAGACAAAATAACTGACGGAGAAACTACTAAGTTACCTAATATATCAGAAGAATATGAAGGAACAGTGACTGATAGTCTCGACACCACAAAGAAACATACAGATGACGGTATCAAGGTTGATGATTTAACTACAAGGATACCAGATATTGTACAAGAGTATACTAATTCACCTTTGCCTACAACTGCACAAGATACAAAAATATCGGATGGTCAGGACATTGCAGAAAAAATAGATATCCCTGAGGAAGAAGATATAACGGTTGCTTTGGTCACTGATGAATATCCTATTACGACAACGGGGAAACCTGAAATTGTAAAAGATTATACGACTAAAGTTACTTCAATAGGTGAAATAGTTACGGAAGCACCTGGTTTTACAGACGAACAGAATATACCAGTTATTGTCACAGAAGAGAGCACAGCAACATCAGATACTGAAAAACCCTCATATGAAATACCAGTCTCCGTTAAAAAACCAAGCCCCGACACACCCACCACGGAGAAAGAGGCAGACGAAAAATTGATACAAGGTGAAATCGAAACTACAAGCCCACCTGTACCAGATACACAACTGTATACCAATCAGCCAACAGAGATACCGGATGTAATTGAAGATAAGACAGAAAAATTACCTGAAATTCAAGATGCAGGGACGCCTGTGCCTGACATCAAAGAAGATAATACTCAAGTGCCAGTCTTAATCGTTAAAGAAAGCACACAGACACCCGATTTATCTGCCGAAAAAGATGTAAAACTACCTCAAGAAGTGGATAATGAAAATAAAGAACCTCTTGTGCCAATAGAGGAATCACCAGAAATATCGACAGCTACGACGGAGTCTGTTGAAAAGGGTACTGGTTTAATCCAAAGTACAACTGAGTTCGTAATTACTGATAAAGATAATGCTGAAAATATTGCACCAACTACAGGAAAACCAATTTCCGTTGATGTTCCCACGAATGTCGCAGTTGAAGATAGTAAAGTTGACATACCAGTGGTAACAGATGAATCTAGTCCAGACATGAATAAGGAAACTGATGAAACAGAAAAACCTATATTTAACGAAGATGTTCCAGAGCAACCGACTCTTGTGACAGCTGATCAAACATCTAGTACCACTAAACCCGAGTTGGCAGACAAACCAGATTTATTAGAAGAACATACCGTGGCTCCAGAATTGACCTCGAAAATACCTGAACCATATCTTACAGAATCTGAGAAGAAAACGGAAGCACCGGCAACCTCAATCAACGAAGGTACTGAAATGATTAATGTGGAAGGTGATAAATTACAAACTACTGAAGCCACATTCTTGTCCACAAAAAATACAGAATCTTCAATAAAAGAATCTGATAGCAGTTCTGGTTTTGGAAATGAAATCACAACGGAAGGTATTGCAAAACTCGACAAAGTTACAGAAGGGCCTATGGTGGTAACAATCTCCGAAAACTTACCACCCTTGCGTGAAGGAGAACAGATCCCTTCTAAATCTGAAGATCTTGATACAATAATGACTACTGAATCTGTAGATAAAGTAACAAAAACTATAGAGCAAGAAGTCAGTAGTGTTGAAAATGAAGACGGATACACGGGTATTCCTGAACAAGAACCATCAGTGACAAAATCACCAGCTGATGTCAGCATTGAACCTCAAGAAGAGGAATCGCCTAGTTTGTCAGACTTAACACAAACTAGCCCAGCAGCTGAGGAAGTTCCCAAAGAAGAGCCAGTACCAGAATCACATGTTTCTAATACTATGCCAGAGTATGAAGGAACGTCTGCATTACCTGATGTTGACAAAGTAACAGAAACTGTTGATTCTGTAAGTCAAAGTCAAAATACTGCATCTCCTGAGCTACATGAAGAGGAACCAGAAAAATCATCAACGCAAGCTCCTACAACCTCTCCTAAAGATGAGGACAAAATAGATCAGCTTGAAATATATACACCTGAGAAAGAAGAAATGATTACAACTACCATAGATTCTAGTAGTACACAAGCACCTGTTAAAAGTATTACCAATATTGAAGATTCTACAAATGAACAACAAGTAACACCTGAACATGGCGAGGAAATAACAGAAAGGATAGAATCTGCTATAAATATTGACCAGAACCCGGAAACTTTGAGTTCCATAACTACAAAGGGGCCTGAAGATTCTTATACTAAATCTCAAGAAGTATTTACTGATGCGCCGAATCGCAAAGAAACAAGTACCTCGGAAGTCTATGAAGAACCTAATACAACCAAATCTCCACAATTCATCCAAGAGACTTCTGGTTCCAGTGTACCACTACCAGTGGAACCCGATCGTCGTACAGATATCGACGCACATTTATTAGATAAAACTACACCTGACAGTTCTGAGCTTCCATCTACAGAATCGCCAGTGACAGTCACAGAAGCTGTAGAAAAACCAGTTAGTCCCATAGATAACATTTCAATCTCTGAAGAAAAACCTGAAAATACCCTAGACTCATCTTCTCAAACACCTTCTGTTGCATCTAGTATATCACCAGAAATAAACAAAGAGCCAACTAGCGAATTAGAAACTGAAGCACCTGACTCCTATAAACCAGGGTTACCAGGTATAGAACCATCTCAAACAACTGTACCATCTGATAGTGACTCACAGATAAGTGAAGATCAAGAAAAAGATACAAAACAAGAAATTCCTAACGTAATAGATGCTGAAAAGACCACCATAACTCCCGAAGAATCAGCCAAACCAATATATCCTGATGTTATAAGCCCAGACACTGAGGGTCATAAATCATCAACGGAGCTTCCTTCTACTTTAGTGGAAATGCACACTGAGCTACCTCTTACTAAAGTTACACCGGAGGTATCACTATCTCTTGTAACAGAATACGAACTAGATCATGTGACGAGTGAAAAATACGACCATACTGAAGCGGTATTAAAAGAGAGTCATACGGAAACACATGAGGTACCAGTAGTACAAGATGTTGTTAATACGGCACATGAAGTAACCACTACCGAACCGGTGGATGTTTCCAAAGTTGCAGATAAAACTTCACCTAAAGTTGAACTAACAGAAACTACGCCTGACTTAATCGAATTAGAGGAACATACTCACAAAATAATGTATGACATTTCTTCTACTACCTCATCTATAGACGAGAAGGAGTCTGTTCATGAGAATGCAGAAGTTATTTCTACACCAACTCCATTCAAAGAAGAGGTTGTACCAACGCAAGAGATTACTACATTATCACCTGCTGAAGAGGATCAAACTCCTAAGATAGAAGAAAACCCATCACTTGTCTCAACCTTTGCTGATGAGCACACTCATAAACATAAAGAGGATACATTTACAGCGTCACCTGTTACAACAGAAAGCGGGCAACAGGATTCTGAAAAAGCAACTGATAAGACACCCGAAAAAGAAGTTGAAACTGCAACGACGCAATCAGACATTTCTAGTAGCTCAAGCAAAGAACCCTCAACTATTGCTGATATATTGAATTACCCAACTACATTATCCATATCTAAAGATACAACAGAAAAGGAACCACTTCGAGAACACGCCACTGAAGCAACCTTGGCCACGGAAGATAGTGGAGTGGCCCAAAATGATATTACAACACTTAAACCATCTCATGATTTCAAAGAAACTACACCACTTCTAGTCCCAGATACTGAAAAATCACCTGTTACAGAATCGAACATTAAGATACCAACTTTAGATGAACAAGACAATACTCAAGTACAGGATTCAACAAGTAACCCAACGTCTTCTTCACCTGAAGAAGAGTCTTCAACGCTGAAGCCTACATCAGACAAATTGTTGACACCGACCTCAGATGACAAATATATTGCACCCGAAGAGAAGCCTGCGACTGAAGGAACAAGTTCAACTGAAGAAGTACCAAAACTTCCAGCTGATATAGAACCTACTGAAGAAATACCATCTCCAGAAGATGATGGATTGCCTTCTAGTGTATCAGGATATGGAGACTACCCAGACGAAGATCAATCATTTGGACCCGGTACTTGTCGATACGGAGGCAAAATGTACGTTTCTGCACAACAGATACCAAGAGATGATCCATGTGATTTCTGTTTCTGCTTTAGGAGTGACATTATCTGTTTACAACAGAGTTGTCCACCTCCAATCCATGGGTGCCATGAAGAACCAATCCAAGGTTTCTGTTGTCCACGATACGAGTGTCCCGTTTCAATGGCAACAACTTTAAATGTTACCACCACAACTACGACTACAACGACAACACTGCCTCCACACTTCCCGACCCATGGATATAGGGGTGCGGCACAAAGAAGAGGCTGTCAAATAAAGGGACACACATATAAAGTAGGAGAAGTGGTACGCGCATCATCTGGACCTTGCTTACATTGCACGTAAGTTCCTTATTTAGTGATCAGTTGAGTGTATTCTGTGCTGTAATTGCAATTGTGGAACTAAGTACCTAATTATATTGAAAACTTACAAAATATTTGTACGTATCTACCTCTGTTATTCCGGAGCTTGTAATAGTACCGAAATAGTGAAAACTAGATAACCATACGTTATGTAATGTAAACATGCTTTAAACAATGTTTTGGTTTTAAATGATCTCATGTCAATTTAATGTGCAGCTAAATAGATTAATGACATTTTTTGCCATACTTTATCTGCAGTTTGAAGCAAATATATTTCAATTAAAAAATAAGATAATGAGTAACAAATATTAATTTACAGATGTGGAGGAGATGGACAAATGAAATGTGATCCCAAAGCGTGCACACCTGAACCGATGTTAAGGCAAATGATTGCAGCGGCTGTGTCAGCAAAGCGACGGAGGTGAAATACCTACGAGAAATTCAAGATTGCCTCGTTCACGTGATCGCAAACACTGTGTTTGCGATCATTGTTTTTATCTATACTTCTATGCACAAGAATAATGCTCAATTCAAATTATCCACATGGAGTAGTCTAAGATTTCGTGTCATATGTAGTATCTATTGTAATGATCTTTTAATTTTCATAAAATATCGTGGCACGCGCAACTCATTCTAAGTTAATAAGTAAATAACTTTTCATGACTGTGATTAAAAAATAAAATTAGTGTGTTAATTTCTGAAACTGATATTATATTTGCACGAATTTTGTATCTTCATTTAGGGCTAATTTATTTAATTATTTAACATTTTCTAACAAAAATCAGTGCCAAACGATAGTGCTAAGTTGTAAACGACTATGCCTTTATTAAAATAAAAGTTCAAAATTATCAAGATATGAAACACTAATAGTAAAAATCGTATTAACCAAAGCGAAGCTACAATACATACTCTCAAGTATACTATGTTAATCATTTTGACCAAGTTTAAACTTCAAAGGTCAAATAGATCGCCGAAATCTTGACCATTTGTAAACTTAATTGTTTTACCGAATAAGCTTAGTCAATGTCTTTGTTTTTACACGATGTTACAATAAGTGTCTAGTATCGTGTAAATATAAAGTAATCTTAAGGATCCCTGATGTTGTAAATGCCTTACTTAATTTGTAATAATTTATATATTTTAGGTGTATAGTACTTAAGCCATGTTTTGAGACCAGTGACTATTATAATTTTAGAAATAAAAGGCCGTTTAAGATAGACGAGAAAAGCGTTGATCGACGTATTTACCTTGGCCAATGCTTTTCCTCCTTTCGCGATTTACGGAAAGTGACATGCTATTCTTGTTTTCTTTAATTCGTGAGAGTCACCTTACATTTACTAGCACTTAAGCAGTGATAGTGGCCAATATTTTAATCGCTTGTAAAAAAACCTTTACAATTTGATTACAAGAGGAAACATAATGTAGGGACTTTTGTAACTTTTGATATTAAAGTGCTGGTAGTTTTTAAAGAAAATCAGATTGAGATCGGTACGGAAGTTAAATAAGCTATTGCGACTTTACTTATGTGACCAATCAGGTACATAAGATTGATTGCATTAATTCGTACCAATCTTTATCCGACCGCAGGTTGTAGTTATATTTCTTATTTATTTAAAGTTAGAAATAGAATTATTGGTCTGAAATTTTATTGTGTATTGAAAATATTGCAGTTTTTTTTAGAAAAGGAATGCTTTCAATCACAACAAATTATATCATTAAAATCATATTTAATTGTTTATGATATATTACTGAGACTGGCGGATCGAACTAGCTGTCTGTACAACTGTGCGAATGAGTTTTGAATAAAATATTTGAAATGATTTTGATCTTGACAATTTCATTCCGTCGCTGAATCCATAAAGCTCCTTATAAATCCTTACTTTCCTTAAGTTTTATACTTTATTTTCATAATATATGTAAATGGGAAAGTACCTCTGTCACGCCTAAACTGCAGAACCAATTTAAATAAAATTTAGTACAGAAACAGTCTAGAACCTGATAAAGGACATCTTTGGCTACTATCTTTCACCCTGGTAATGTGTTCGCCTGGGAATTATGTATGCCATGCGAGTAATACTAGATGAAAACCGCGGCCCCGCCCGCCCACGTGATTTTATTTTCTCGTTTCCAATTCTCAGGGATAATTTAGCTTAACTACATATTGGTGAAAGTACGAGTATGTTGAAGATTGGTTCAGTAATAACGGAGCCTATTCAATACAAACTAATAGTCAATACTAAATTATTCTCAGAACCTTGCGCCCAAGTTGCTAGCGACGTGGTAAGTATCGCATCTTCCAGTGACGAAAATGTGACGCATATCTCAACCTTATTCCAAACTTGTGACGCCTTGGGTTTGTAGATATTGGATGTTGAAACGGGGTGATTTTACACCTTGCGCCCAGCAGTTTTCTTTGAATTACTCATAAATCACTGCATTGGACGAAAAAAGGAGGTTCCCAAGAGCATCACGAACTTATTATCAGCATAAAAGTTCATCATGCAGGATTAACTTATGTAATTCGTGTAGTAGTCCGGTCAATTTAGACATTCGAAGGTGCATAAAGTCGCAACAAGCTGAAAATCAGTAAAATTGTTCAAAACATAATTATAAATAAAATTTAAAAGTTCCCCATCATTCCCGTGTATGGAAAAAAAAAATATTCGAGGTCAAAGGTCAAAAAAAACGTTTTTCGCAATTTTCAGCAAAACGGTAAATTTTAACATAAAAGTACCGTAGACAAAAATTGTAGATCTTAAAATTATACGTTTCTTAAAATTATATAAAGTAATAAACTTTTTTAAATACTTTTTTCCTACGCGCCACCATTTCTGAGATATAACGATTCAAAAAGTTGTAAAAGTTGTTATCGTCATAATATGCACACGTTTCCACGCCACCTATGAGGTAGTGTACTTAGCGCGGTTTTTTTGACGTGGTTTCCCCAGTAGGCCTACTCCACGGGTCAGTTGTGATCCTGTTTAATTTGAAACTATTGCAAAATAACGGAAATTTTGCAATAGTTGATGTAAATAAAAAAAAAGTGGTGAAGTTCATTCGTCTGATTCGTAACTTTCAAATTCTTCAACAATATATTAGAGCCAGTTCAAACTTTACTCCCACCTGCGCCTGCGCCGGAAAAACTGCTGAACACAATTTTTTGCAACTGCAAAAAGGGATGCAGTGCTAAATGTGGTTGCAAAAAAGTCGAACTGTTTTGTTCTCTGGCATGCACAAATTGTCAAGGCCGTTCGTGCTCTAATGTTGAATCACCAAAAGTGGAGGATTCGTTTGATTCCAACGAAGTGTCATGCGATACATCGCTATTGACGCAATTTAATTGCATCCAAAATGAAGATGAAGAAGAAGCAGGAGAAGAAGAAGAACAAGAATTTGAAAGTTACGAATCAGACGAATGAACTTCACCACTTTTTTTTTATTTACATCAACTATTGCAAAATTTCCGTTATTTTGCAATAGTTTCAAATTAAACAGGATCACAACTGACCCGTGGAGTAGGCCTACTGGGGAAACCACGTCAAAAAAACCGCGCTAAGTACACTACCTCATAGGTGGCGTGGAAACGTGTGCATATTATGACGATAACAACTTTTACAACTTTTTGAATCGTTATATCTCAGAAATGGTGGCGCGTAGGAAAAAAGTATTTAAAAAAGTTTATTACTTTATATAATTTTAAGAAACGTATAATTTTAAGATCTACAATTTTTGTCTACGGTACTTTTATGATAAAACTTACCGTTTTGCTGAAAATTGCGAAAAACTATTTTTTTTGAACTTTGACCTCGAATAAATTTTTTTCCGTACACGGGAATGATGGGGAACTTTTAAATTTTATTTATAATTATGTTCTGAACAATTTTACTGATTTTCAGCATGTTGGGACTTTATGCACCTTTACTCTCATTGTTTGGTCTAGATTGACCGGACTATAGATACTGTAGCTACTACGTGAATGACTTTCAAATCTCTGTCGTTGCAAATAATCCTTCAGTCTTTGAAAGCATGTAATCACTGGGGGCAGGGTCCAGTAAATATGGATATTTAAATACTTCGAAGTTAACAAGTCGAATTATAGACATCTTAGTCTCTTTTTTTTATTTGTTCCGTTTGTAACTCCATGATCGAGATATTTGATCATTTGAACTTATTATCTCAGAAAAGAGAGTCTTAGGGTTTGGCAATAGGTAGTCTATTCAAGTCAACTAGGCCTGGTTTCTAGGATTACAAGTTTTAATTTGACACACCAAAGTGCAACTTATAGAACTTAGAGAGAGAAGCATTGGCACCTAAAGTATGCAGTAGTGTAAATCTTGATTATCTTATTCTGTACTGAATCAAACGCAGGTACCTACTTAGGTATCCCGCATGCAACTCAATTTATCCCATGTCGACAGCCAACATGCTACAACCACTCAAAGACTTCCAACACATTTTTTTTTACAGGAAACTAAAAGATTGGTGCACACAAATACTGATTTATTCTCAATTGATATCACACAGTTACAGTTTTACTTTATTTCAGAAACAATTTTACTCTACTTTATGAATGTTTCGTATACCTACAAAAATGAAAAGAAAAAAATATACGTTTAAAATTGACACAAAAATCTTCAAATTACCCAAATGGGACCAAATAATGGTCGGAATGGGGTCAAATTGAAAAGGGACCACTTGAGACGTAGCAGCTTTCAATTAAAAAATAAAATCGGATCACTCAGTCCAAAGATACGAGGTACATTAAAAAAAAAATGCAGTCGAATTGAGAAGCTCCTCCTTTTTTGGAAGTCAGTTGAAAATACCGAGATTTCCACACCATCTATCAACATTGTTCCAATGGCACAAGGAGGCGCTAGAGCGGGACCACAGGCCCGCGTCTCGAGAAATCGAGGCTCAGCGGTCCCAACGCCGCCAGGATCTCCTGGAGACATGGAAGGTGCGACTTCAGCGACCAAAGTGGGGAACCACCACCATCGTGGCGGTGAGACCGATCATGGAGGAGTGGCTGCAGAGGCATGCATCGTGAGGTCACACCCGCGTGTCAACACTGCGAGGCTTCCGGCGTAGACACGGCATTCCACACGTTGGTGGAATGCTCAGCCTGGGCGAGTCAGCGCCGGGACCTCGTTGTGGGCCTCGGCGAAGATACTCTCTCACTGAAGACCATGCTACGAGCCATGGTCTCTAGCGAGAGCCAGTGGAACGCGGCCGTTTCCTTCTGCGAGCAGGTTATGCTCGTGAAGGAGGCGGCCGGTAGGGTGAGGGCGCGTATCCTCCCCGCTGAGTTCCGAAATCTGTGGCGAGACCGCCGCAGACGTGACTACGCCCAGGACCATCGACCTCCATGATCGGGGCCTGAGGACGATGGATTAGCAACCCACCGTCCTTACAGAAGCAGGCTAGAAGGGCTGCGTGATGTGGGGCTGCACCCCACGCACGCCTTCACTCACCGATGCGGGATAAAACCCAACCCCAAAGATGCGGTGTAACTCCCGACCACTAGGAATTCTCTCAGTCTCTACCAGAGGCGCTCGGCAATAGCAAGAGCGGAGCGAAGCGGAGCTCAATCTTAGACGACATAACTTTTCTTTTTTTTTTTTTTAGTTCCGGCCGCTCTAACGTCCGTTGCCGGGCGTCTCTGGTTACAAGCAGAACGTATTTCCAGTGGCGCCCGGCGGACTTTGACCACCTCTGTGGTCTCTGCGGGGGTTGGGTCGGGATGAGAATCCCGCGTCGTTTGGGTTGGGTTTTATCCCGCGTCAGTGAGTGAATCTGGTTGCGTGCTATGGGGCAAAGGCCCCGCAGCACGCAACCCTTCTAGCCTGCTTCTGTAAGGACGACGGGTGGCAATCCCGCCGTCCTCAGGCCCCGATCATAGAGGTCGATGGTCTTGGGCGTAGATGAGTCTGCGGCGTCCTCGCCGCTGACTACGGAACTCGGCGGGAGGGGTACGCTCCCTCTCCCTCTCGGCCGCCTCCTTCGCGAGCACGACTTGCTCGCAGAAGGACACGGCCGCGTTCCACCTACTCCCGCTGGAGACCATGGCTTGAAGCATGGTCTCCAGCGAGAGGGTATCCACGCCCAGACCCACTACGAGGTCCCGGCGCTGACTCGCCCACGCTGAGCACTCCACCAACGTGTGGAGTGCGGTGTCGTCGTCGGAAACCTCGCAGTGTTGACACCGGGGTGTGACCTCACGACGGATGCGAAACAGATAGCTACCGAAGCATCCATGCGTCGCACGATACGTGAGGTCACCATGCTGCCTCTGCAGCCAATCGTCCATGATCGATCTCACCGCCGCGATGATGGTGGTACCCCACTTGGGTTGCTCAAGTCGCACCCTCCATGACTCCATGAGATCCTGGCGGAGTTGGGACCGCTGGTCCTCGATTTCTCGAGACGCAGGCTTGTGGTCCCGCTCCAGCGCCTCCTTGCGCCATTGGAACAATGACGCAAGGGCTCTCGCTTCCAGGTCCCATGGAGGGGTCCCGGCTAGGAGACATGCAGCCTCTCCGGAGATCGTGCGAGCTGGTCCGAGCCAGCTGGGGAAAGCTATGGCCCTCTCCGATGCATTGCATACCTAGTTTATTTTGTTTGTGAAAACTTCATGAAAATTAATTCAGTTATGTGTCGAACCATCCATATAAGTTATTTTTTAATAGCTAAACCAGAGTATAGCCACTGGAAATACCTTCCGCGTGTGAGCCAGAGACGCCCGGCCAAGGACGTGAGAGCGCGGAATTAAAAAAAAAATAGAGTGTAGCCTGATGGTTGTATGGATGGATGTTTGGAAGGGATTTTATGAAACTTAAAAACAATCTTTCTTTCTTTCATTCTTACATCACAATTACACATAGGCTACTTTTGAGCACAGTAATGTGTTCTCGTGGCATTGAGACACGAGAAAACTATTTAACGCGGGCACAGCCGCGGGCATTAGTTAGTTATTTTATTAACTTTAAAAATAGTGACTCGGAAAAAATCGATGTGAGTCAACCAATTTATAATATCAACGTCTCGCGTTGATGTTTTTTTAATGCAGAAAGAACAATTTAGACTAAAATTCTTTTTTCATGGAGCACTTAATTCTGGTACACTTCACCTTATTACAAGGTGAACATAGCTTAATTCATATTGACTATAAGATCCGCATGGTGCTGAAAGAATTGCTAATAACCAAGATTATCGACTACGTGGTACTTGACAACAAGGACAACTCCGAAAAATAAAAAAAAAGATGCATTTAATAGTAAGTACGGGTACTTACATCACTGCAACCTACTTTAACTACTTGTGAAATTGAACAGCTTCGGTGGCCAAAACCCGAACTTGTTGAGCTTAAAGCTAAGTTAGAGTGGAAACGAGTTACGAATATCCCAACAAAGTCCTTCGTAGTTCGTATGTAAACCTACAGATGACTCTATTTCAAACAGACAACTTTAATACACACTGGAGATGATAGGTGTCGCTACTTTATTTAAAGAATTGTCTATAGTTTAAAGGAAACTAACGTCATTGGTATTAATTTGTTAAGTTTATGTGATTTATGTGAGAAATAAAAACAGTCACACAAATTGTAATCTGTGCATTGAGCTTACCTAAATATTGAAATAATGAATGAAATGATAGTACTTACCAATTTTTTAAACGTTCACGATTTTCACAATAATAGATCATACCTTTATTCCCGTTTATAGATTAGTTATAATGAACTGATATTCAAAAGCTGTGAATTGACTGACAATAATACTTAATGTAAGTATACCTACCTAATATTAGGAAAATCCTGCGTTCAGTATTTGTAGTTTGTAGTCACCCTCTTGTGAAAGGGTCGACCAATTTTTAGGATAATTTTTCGCATCCTTTGTAGGTATGAGAATGTCAAATTAATTATTTTCAACCCTCGTAAACACCCGTTTTACCCCCCTTTCAATGTTTCAACCGACTTCCAAAAAAGGAGGAGGTTCTCAATTCGACTATACTTTTTTTTTATGTTTGTTACCTCATATCTCTGGACTGGGTGAACCGATTTTGAAAAGCTACAACTTCCCATGGCAAATGATCCAATTTCAATTTGGTCCCATTCGGACAATTATTTGGTCCCATTTCGGTAATTTGAAGTCGGTTGTAATGTCAATTGACGTGTATTTCTGATAATTTATGTAACAGAACAACGTTCAGTATTCGTGTCAACAAGTATTTATTATAATACGATATTATAGTTCTAAGTTAATTAATATTTTAAACTAAATTTATCGAAAATAATATTAAACTACCTGCACAACCTACATATTTAAACATTGTAAATACCTGTTCTTGAAGTTGCTCCTGCAACTCTCTTCAACTTTTCTACTTTTTGTACAACATCATAACATGGAGATACGCCCGGCGCGCGGCGGCACATTAGATAATAATTGTTTGAATTGTCTTTCCCTATAGCTGCCCCTTTTCCACTGACTATTTCTTCACCTTATAATTAACTAACAGACGCCCGCGGCTTGGCCTGCTTGACAAATTATATACATAAAAACCTTCCTCGGGAACCACTGTCTATCCATTAGTAAAAACTGCCTCAAAATCCGTTGCGTAGTTTTAAAGATCTAAGCATACATAGGGACAAACAAACAGCGGAGGTGACTTTGTTTTATACTATGTTATGATTTGGTGATACACAATACATAACCACATCCTTCTACCCAAAGGGGTAGGACAGAGCCGTTTATAATGCCAACATTTCACCAGTAACCATTTGCCCCACGTAATAGGGGACGAGAATATTGCATATAGACAAATAGGCCAGACTAGATTCAAGCTCAACAGGGTCTTATTTCCCCGCTGATTCTCCCAAGCCCGTTCCCATGGCTGTGGTTTCGCCAAATAGTAGATAATGGGAATCTCGTTATAATCCATTCATGCGCGTCACTAATTAGATGACGAGTTATTTGGTTACATTAAGAGAAATATACATAATGGTATATTAGTCTGCCAACATTCCGTCTATCAGCAGATGCGATGCTCGATCTTAAGTAGTCTTTTACTAAGAGCTGATTTAGATCATTCTCTTTGCGAGTGGCCAATAAGTAAAGACTGACCTCCGATGTCCACTTACCTTGTACGATCCCTAGGAATAGTGATGGTTCTGTATGTGTCGTTCTCCAACAGCTCAGAGCAACCAAGAGATAATATCGTTGAGCATAAGTAGCATGAATATTGCTGAAGGAAGTTAAGGTACTTTTTCGTAATTCATTATTCTGGGAACTAAACGATTAAATAAGTACCTATATGGCATAATGAGTCAGTGAGTCATGTCGCTTTTAATATTTTCAAATCAAGATACTCGTATCATTATCATAACATAGTTTAAAACAAAGTCACCCGTTCCGTATGTACGCTTAGATCTTTAAAACTACGCAACGGATTTTGATGCGGTTTTCACCAAACGATAGAGTAGTTCTCGAGGAAAGTTTTTGTGTATGTAATTTGTCAAGCAGGCGAAGCCGCAGGCGTAAGCAGACAGTGGCTTCAATGCAAGTTAAATTAAACCTGATTTTAAATTTTCTTTACATTCACACCAGGAAAATTGGAGCCTCCAAATGGAATGTCCATATATTCTCAGCCAGCTATTTGTTACCTATGTAGAAATATGTACCCTCAATTTGAATAAGTCTGTCTCACTCTCGCCCGTACCCGCTTACCTGGGCTGTCTCATTCTACCCCATTACTTTTATATTGTTCGCTAACTTTCTTGTTTGTATAAGCAAATACACGTATTTGAAAGTGTGTATATTTGTAGATTGTATTGTAGGATGATAAGTAGATGACGGTTTGTTCAGTTATAATAATAAAACAATGTTTCATGATGTAGGTAGTGATTTTATTGTTATTCGAAAGGTTAAAGTTGAATTTTCAGTTAACTATTAAATTGAATATAGGGTTAAGGTTTCATAAGCGCCAGGAGTCTGGTGGTTTAGGTTTGAATTGCGATCCTACGACGCCAGTTACTTAGGTGAAATAATATAAGCACTTTTAGCTTTGGTAAAAAGGGTTACGGGCATACTAGTAATTATTAGTAATTAGCTTCCAGGTCAGGTTAATAGGCCTTCTATATCTAGGAATTACCATTAATCATAATCATACATAACATAGTATAAAACAAAGTCTGTCCGTCCGTATGTATGCATATATCTTTTACACTACGCTACGGATTTGGATGCGGTTTTCACTAATGGATACAGTGGTTCTCGAGGAAGGTTTTAGTGTACTTATATAATTTGAGAAGCGGGCGAAGCCGCGGGTGTCCGCTAGTAACCTAATAAAATTCTAAATAAGAAAAAGCTTGTGTTTACATCTATTTATATACTACTATTACTAGTTTTTCAATTTTCTTTATTACTCTTTCATTTTTCATCCAATCCAAAAAATATCATTCACATGTTATTCATTGTAAGCAAGGAGTGTGTGAGTAAAGTTTCATGAAAATCGGTTGATAAATACGGCCGCAAACATGATCTGACAAAACCCGTAGATGTAGAGGTAGGTATAGACGAAAGAAATTCTTCCCAGTCTGCAAGTTGAAACGGAGACTTCGGTCGCTTCGCTCCCTCAGTCAATAAAGAGGAAAGATTTGTATTTTTGTATGTTTGTAATGAATAAACTCAAAAAGTACTGTGCCGATTTCAAAAATTCTTTCACCATTAGAAAGCTACATTTACCCCGAATAACATAGGCTACTTTTTATCCCAGTAATGTATTCCCACGGGAACTGGGAACGAGTAAACTAAATTACGCGGGCGGATCTGCGGCGATCAGCTAGTTAATCATATTTTCCCTATATTTACACACTAGGAGGTCTAAGAGCCAGCAGTTGAACTGCTGAAAGGTGAGGAGCCTACAATACAGTACAGTTCTTGGTACAACAATTGTTATTGTACTGATTCGTTTTCACTCAATCTTAGGATATAGGACACCACATTATAGTTTTGACCTTACTTTAAAAATAAGCTATTGATCTTACCTACAACATTGATAATACACATTTCTTCACTCAAAGTAAAAATTCAGTAGAAGGTATAGGAGTTTTAGAGATATAGAGGTACACTTGTGCCCAGCACCCGATGAAGCAAACTCAATAAAAGCCTTTAAAACCATACATACTACTTTCAGCAGATATTTGGTTCGAATGGTAAAAATAAGTGTAATACCCGAAATGTTTACATTCGTGAAAAATAACCATCTTTATATTCAGTATATTCTCCCTCGCCGACTCCTTCATTACATATTGATAGCTTTGCAGCCGGGAATGAGTTTTGTTTACGTACTCATGTCTAATTTGAAATAAGGATTGAAAATATCACGTTATAAAAAGATATGATGCTCATAAATATCATAGTTCTTCGTTTGACTCAAATTAGCCTATGTCACTCACCTAACAACCGCAAAAAATCCGTGACGTCAGCTACAACTTGAAGTTGTAAATCAGTAAGGGTTGTCTCTTGTTTGTGACACGGCATTGACCATAGAGTTGACATTGAGGCATTAACGTCATTATTATTGGTCAAATTATGCTGGTATACATTTTACTTTACTGGACAACCCTAACGTTCGGATGATGTTCTATGTAAACAAAAGAATGTGCTTTAATTAACGTCGGAGTGCAAGTTCTGTATGTAAGTACTATTCCCTATTCTGCGATATGGGTTAGTAAAACCTTCGTATTACCAAATCCATTTGTGTAAAGCTATCATGATATTATTGTAAGAAATCCAATTAAAATTTCTATCACGTAGGTACCTATTCTATTTTTGAAATGGATAACTGCTTTCCTACGTCCTCTTTGTGGTTTTAATGCAATAGTTAGGCTTACCCGGCCGTTAATTGACAAAGAGGAAACTGTCAACATTATAAATTACAACATTTTAAAACCATCTGCGCAAGTAATATGAAATGGTAAAGAAAAAGTACACAAACTACAAATTCAAATGGCTCATAAAAACGCTGGCAATACCTACTGAATAAATTGGACGGATTCGGTCTACGTCGTTCAAGCGCCCAACCAACATTTTTATTTCATACATAATATTATCCCGTCTATATCTATTGCTATGAAATAACTGATATCTACTTTAATGAAGAGCTTTCTTTTTTGTATCAAATAACTTTTTATTTGAACATAACATAACATAACATAGCATCACGCCTTTTTCCCCGAAGGGGTAGGCAGAGGTGTGCAAACACACCCACATCTCGCCAGCTATGTTAGGTCCCATGTAATAGGGGGCGAGCCTATTGCCATCTACCGGGCACAAGTTCCAGACTCTGGGATAATTATCTAGATAAAATTGTAAAGAGAATTATACATTATCCACCAGACCCGGGAATCGAACCCGAGACCTCGAGTGTGGCAGTCCGTACTGTAATGTTGTAATTTTTGTAGTGGCAGTATTCCATTTTAGTTGGTTGAAATTTGCATAATAAAGCGGCAACACTGGCTTTCTCCTGATTGGACGCTGGACCACGTGACTTGTGTGACAGCCATTTTATACAAGCGAGCTACGCTCGCATCACATATTTATATTACAATTTAATTTATTGTAATTTATTTCGAAGTTTGGTAAGTTTTAGATAAAATGTTGTTGTGCTAGCGAGTTAGCGTATGTACTGTATGTTTTGACAGTGGGTTCTCGTTCCTTACAGGTTTGAGTTTGAACGCACACGTGTCTAGAGTTGTCTCACTAAATTTAAACAGGAATCTTTGCCTGATCTGGCCAGGATTGGCTAGAGACCGACTTACACGATACGCATGCATGCTTTGCATGTGTTAGCCGGATTTAATCGGGTGAAGCTTGGATATTCGCCTCCGAAAGGTATGTACACATAATATGTACGACGTGGTAGGCGCTTAGATAATAACAGTGGCCATAATGCATGGAATAAGTCTTTAACTCCTGTTCTAGGAGGTTTACGGTACTACCATACTACCTGGGTGAGAACCCAGCTTCCTTCTGCCTGGAGTGGGCAGAGACCGGAACAGAGACGGGGTCTGCCGGCTTGCAGGAGTGGCGTATTCCACCGGGAAAGTATCTTATAAAATCCCTTAACCTATTACCCTTAATTACCACAGTATCTTCATAAAGATACACTAACGTTACCGACCAAGCGCACCAACCATATACCCTGTATTACTGAATAACATAGCACCTAGAATAGACCTAAATTGTATCCTAGGCTAAAAGTACATTAAATCCTTGCAGAGGGGAACCCTCAGTTCCCCTATATTATCTTAGAAGGTTCTTACAATAAAAATATAGTGGTTTAAATGAATACTTTATTTCTATCCTTTGACATCCTAACATCAAAAATAATAAACATTACATGGCGCTCGAACTGGTTTGTTGGTCTGTGCGAATATTTTCCCTCTCAATAATCATTGCTTACTGAAAGGTTGGTCGGTAACTATACAAATACATAGTATTTATTAGTGTTGATTTGTTTTTCAAATAGATGTACTACACAAATACACACTCCTTGGTGAGTTGTTACTAAACAATGCTAGACATAAGCTTATACCTAACTAACCTACAAGTTAAAAAAAAAAAAACAACTTTGGTGACATTCATACTTTTTTTTTGTTGTTTTACATAATATTATTATTGGTACCTACTTATTATTGGTTGCTAGTATTGGTACCCTGTTTGTATTTTTTTTTGTTGTTGAACAGGAGATTGGGTAACTACCTATATGAATACAAATTTCTTTGTATTGTTTTCACTACATATCCAAATTAAGACTTGACTTTTTGTCAATAGTAATTTAACAATTAAATCTAAGTTTTCATTGAAAACGTACCTATACAATTACACAACCTTAGATGTGTGTCACCATGACCAAACGTTGAACCTATTTTTATTTTCTAAATACTACTACTATGTACTATCTTTATTTTTTGTTTGTTCTATTGAAAGGTGTACCATATACAGGTCTCATTTGACAATTTACAAATGTTCTATATACAAGACATTAATTGTACCCTACTTATCTTTTTATCATTGTAACAATGTGTTTTTTTGTTGTGTATTTCGATAACTGTGTATTATCATAACTTTTAACATGAGTGTACTACTTATGCGCATTTATTAACTTGTGTACAACTAGAAGAGGTCTTAGAGATACCCATGGTGAATTGTGTGTTGGTCGGTCACGCTAGGTATTTGAACCTATAATTTACTTTACTTACTTTACTTTACCTACGTTAGTCTTGTCCTACTGAAGGATGGAGGATATAAATAAAGGTGATCACACACCTTCAACTATAAATAAAGGTGATCACACACCTTCAACCATAAATAAGGGTGATCACATACCTTCAACCATAAATAAGGGTAATCACACACCTTCAACCATAAATAAGGGTGAGCTCACACTTACAGGTGCCGAGACAACTATACACCCAGTGATTACTTGCGATGGATATTCAAATGTACATTCGTTAGGGTTGAAGTTTAATGGCAAGGGTTGTGTCATCGAATTTATTGAGCGTGTACAGGAGCTTTGTTTGTCGCGGGGTATATCAGACCAAAAGTTGTTGGCATCTGCTGCTGAATTATTTACAGAGGAGGCATTGTTCTGGTACCGAGGCATCAAGACGGAAGTCGCGTCCTGGGCTCAGCTAAAGAGTTTTATGCTCGACGAATACCTACCCTTAGACTTCGACCATCTATTTTTACAGGAAATCCGTTCTCGAACTCAAGGACCCGATGAAAACATTGTTACTTATTTAAGCATAATGCAGAATTATTTTTCGAGACTACGGTCTCCTATTACCGAAGCTGAGAAGTTAACTATAGTTACTTATAATATTAGGCCTTTCTATTCCACAAAGCTGGCACTACAGCAAGTCAGTACTTGGTCTGAGCTAAAGAAATATTGTCGTCTACTTGAACATGCAAAGTATAGGGCCGGTATGTTTATCGAACCACCGCGGCCACACGACAAAATGCTCGCACGCGACTTGGCTTACAAACCTAATAAGTCTGTACCATGTGCGGCAGTAAATAATACATTAATTAAGTTTTGCGTCCGTTGTCGTATTAACGGACATTCGCTTGGGGAATGTAAAGCGCCCAAGATATTAATTTGTTATAGGTGTGGGGAACGAGACTTCACTGCCTTAACTTGCCCTAAGTGTTCAACGAACACGAACACTTACAAACCTAATAAGTCTGCGGCGGTAAGAAATACATTAATTAAGTTTTGCGTTCGTTGTCGTATTAACGGACATTCGCTAGAGGAATGTACGGCTCCCAAGATAGTGATTTGTTATAGATGTGGTAAACCAGACGTCACTGCCTCAACGTGCCCCAAGTGTTCAACGAAGCAACAACTACCGAGGAATACTAATTCAAAAAAACGTGTAGGCGTGAACCGGGGAAATCGTTCCACAGTTTCCAGTAGAACGTTTACCAATCGTACAAAATTTTTTTTTAATAATAATAATAAGTGTATTGCCCACAAAAGGCATAACACATCTCGCGGGCTCCCTATTAAGGACAAGCCCTTGGTTCACGTGATTGGCGGTTCTGATACTCGTCCCTTTTTACCCGTAACCATTAATAAAGCTAATTACGAAGGCCTGTTAGATTCAGGCTCTGAAGTCTCAATTATTAATAATGTTATTTTAAGTGAACTCGCTAACATTGGGGTTCAAGTATCTTATGATTTGGATACAATTACTGCTGCTAATGGTTCGTCTTCCCCCGTCACCGGTTATGTACTTTTACCGGTCACGGTGGGAGACAATACCAAGGTTGTAAAGTTTTACGTTATCCCTGGAGTTACTACGGCCCTACTACTGGGTATTAACTTCTGGAGAGCTTTCAATATTGCCCCTGAAATTGTATCAATGTGCAATGGGACCACTTTGGACACCAAAGTTTGATCATGTTTCGGAGGTGCGAGAGCTGCGCGATTTTGATTCTCTCTCCGAGCATCAAAGAAGGCAGGCGGAGCACATCGTGAGACAGTTAACTTCGGTGCTTCCTTATATTCATTTTTTTTTTTCTCTTTTGCCATTTACTATTTGGCATCTGCCACTACGGCTATCTAGCCGTAGTTGAGTAATCGTGTAGATTAGTCCGTAGGCCCCGATGCGTGGTCTCTTGACTGACCATGATGCCAAGGACGACCCACACCTTGTTAAACTGTGTGTACCTTACGTTAGGCTCCACCTAAAATTTCTACGTATTGTTGTTTGCATGTTCGGATTAGTGCTGTGTGTATTCACACTTAGTATTCCCGATTACAACCTTGACAAGGTTTTTTTTCTCTTCAGATGTTTTTTTTTTTTTTGTTTGTGTATTAGGTTAAGTTAACATGTTAGGTTAGTTCGTGTGAATTAGTTCGTAGGCCTCGATGCGTGGCTCCTTATAGGGACCATGATGCCAAGGACAAGTCACCCTAGTTATTTCCTTCATATTTACTTATCTGCTTAGGATTTTCCTATTCCTAATTTTTGTTTTACAGTGTTTAGTGCTGTATTGTTGTTGTTTTCTCCTTGTTTTAGGTCCTTAATTTAAGTACCGACGTGGGCGTCGGATCGAATTCCCTACGTGAATTCTTGCGTGGTTGGGGGGGTGTTGTAATGTTGTAATTTTTGTAGTGGCAGTATTCCATTTTAGTTGGTTGAAATTTGCATAATAAAGCGGCAACACTGGCTTTCTCCTGATTGGACGCTGGACCACGTGACTTGTGTGACAGCCATTTTATACAAGCGAGCTACGCTCGCATCACATATTTATATTACAATTTAATTTATTGTAATTTATTTCGAAGTTTGGTAAGTTTTAGATAAAATGTTGTTGTGCTAGCGAGTTAGCGTATGTACTGTATGTTTTGACAGTGGGTTCTCGTTCCTTACAGGTTTGAGTTTGAACGCACACGTGTCTAGAGTTGTCTCACTAAATTTAAACAGGAATCTTTGCCTGATCTGGCCAGGATTGGCTAGAGACCGACTTACACGATACGCATGCATGCTTTGCATGTGTTAGCCGGATTTAATCGGGTGAAGCTTGGATATTCGCCTCCGAAAGGTATGTACACATAATATGTACGACGTGGTAGGCGCTTAGATAATAACAGTGGCCATAATGCATGGAATAAGTCTTTAACTCCTGTTCTAGGAGGTTTACGGTACTACCATACTACCTGGGTGAGAACCCAGCTTCCTTCTGCCTGGAGTGGGCAGAGACCGGAACAGAGACGGGGTCTGCCGGCTTGCAGGAGTGGCGTATTCCACCGGGAAAGTATCTTATAAAATCCCTTAACCTATTACCCTTAATTACCACAGTATCTTCATAAAGATACACTAACGTTACCGACCAAGCGCACCAACCATATACCCTGTATTACTGAATAACATAGCACCTAGAATAGACCTAAATTGTATCCTAGGCTAAAAGTACATTAAATCCTTGCAGAGGGGAACCCTCAGTTCCCCTATATTATCTTAGAAGGTTCTTACAATAAAAATATAGTGGTTTAAATGAATACTTTATTTCTATCCTTTGACATCCTAACATCAAATATAATATAATAGTACCATTGTGCCACCGAGGTAGTTTTTATTTGATATAAATAAAAATATGCATTCTTATTTTACTGTCAGCCCCACGTATAGTACGTACCTAATCTAAAGAAACCAGCCGAATAAACCCTCGTATAATATCATAATTTTAAGACACCTATAAAATGATATTTTTTTATAGAGGCGGATTTGTCCCAAATAAGGTTGTATCTATTTTTTCATTTGGCTCGCGTCCGCGGAGCGTCGTGCACCCACCATACCAAAGCCGCGGCGCCGCCCCGCTCCGTTCGCGGTCTCCATGGCGACCAGCTCAAATGACGTATCGATCCCGCGAGGGGGCCGGGGGTGTCGCGGGGTGGCACCGCTCCACCCGACGACCCCCTTGCACCCCTGCCTCCGCCACTCGACCGTTGGCCCATGCAAAATGACGGATGTAAACTTTGGATATACCTATACCTCCTTAGAAGGAAATGATATTTTCATTATAATGAAAATGAGTTCATTATTATTTTTTAATATCAAACATAAAAACGTGGATTAAACTAACTGAATCGTGATAGTACCACTTACCTACCTACGTGATTTATCAGCAAGGAAACGTTTATATATATGGTACCATTATAATATCATGGGTACAGAGCTGTTTCTCAACAGAAGTACTAGGTACTCCTCCCAACTACAGTGTTGATAACGTTTGTGATAGAGCTCATGCATACACAACTTTATGCAGTTCTACATAGATAGTTAAGTTATAATACCTTTGCACTCTGTACATGGATCAAAAGCTCCCAATTACTACATGGAACCAACTAATAACTCGAGACCTATAGGACTATATAGAGTAATGTAGTGTAGTAGTAAATAGAGGAGACGAACGCGTCTATTAAAAATTAAATTCTTTCTACTCCCTCTGAGAAATATATTATGTGTATAATTATTGTGAGTATGTAAACATTAGTACTCGCAACTCACAATTACCAACTCGATAATAACTCGCTTATAATGTTGAATCTAAAATCATAATTACAAAAGCTAAATGAAACTAATCAAAGTTCATATTTCTTCTCTACAATTAAAACATACATGTATTAGTATTTTGTAATTAAATCATTGTCGTGTTCAAACCTCTCTTCTAAAATTTTGTTTCAAACATTAACATAATTAAGTGGTTCTCGAAGTTTTCCCATTATAAACTTAGCAAGAAATTTTATTTTTCCCTCAAGTCAGTCGTCGTTGTGTGCGCGTGTCTGTACACCACAGCGAATTGGATTTTCGCTAGTGTGAGTAAACCTACTTTTGCAAAGAGAACAGGGAAACCTTGGAGATTCATGAAATATTAATATAAAACAACTCGGAACTTATTCCTTAGATAATTTAAGCTTATGTTGCAAATATAATTTGGAACTGAATTACTTTGCATGTACCTGTTATGTTATTACTAACTATTAACGATATCTTATGAGTTAATGGATATTTTGCTGTATAATTAGAAGTCTATCTATCTATCTATCTAGCCGTTCCTTTATCTTGCTAAAACTCGAGAATGGCTGGACAGATTTGGCTAATTTTGATCTTAAAATATTCGTACAAACTCAGGGAAGGTTTCAAAGGTTAATTTGAGGCAGTACGAAAACTATTAGCAAAGCATATCACTGATCCACAAGAACTTATTACTGGGAAGAAAGTAATGTGGAAGTGTGGAATGCTTAGATAACTGGTTGGTGATTATGGTCTGATGGAGCAACTTAACACCTTTTTTTTTTCAATCCACGGCCCAAGGCCGCGACCGCACCTACGTCCATTGCCGAGCGCCTCCAGTTAGCACAGAGAATTTCCAGTGGCGCCCGGTGCACTTTGGCCACCGGCGTGGCCGCTGCGTGGTGGTCGGGTGTTACCCCGCATCTTTGGGGTCGGGTATTATCCCGCGTCGTTTGGGTTGGGTTTAATTCCGCGTCGGTGAGTGAATCTGATGGCAAAGGCAAAGGAGCAAAGGCAAACATCTAAATTCACACACAATATAAGCCTTTTATATTTAGCGACCAGACCTCGAGACAGCATTAGCACAAGGCTGGCGAAAATGCGCGTGTAACCCACCTCAGCCTAACCTCGGGAAACCAGACTGTGATAGTATAAATGTATGGACCTATGTATATGTATGGATATTATAATTTAACGATATAAATCACAAAACTATAGTCTTGGGCTGCGCTTGAACCAGCGACTGCCCCCTTTCCCGAACCATTCTGCCCACCGACCAAGACACCACTAAAAACCATACATTTTAACCTTATCCTTGGATAATATCCACATATTAGAAAGTTTTACAAAAAAAGAAATTTAATGCAAAAGTAAAACACTATTCTAGTGATTTAAGTTTCAGTCATAACGTCGTGCGATGCGAACCAAGAAATATAGATCTTCGTAGGATAAACCTGCACTAAATCACTAAATCTGTATTATTACATTACAGATATATTAATATGATAGAACTATAAGTAATGTAGGCGATTAAAAATATCTAATGAAACCTATGCTCACATGGTATTACCGAAAAGTATTCGCTTTATTTAACCATTTTTCCGGATGTAAGAAGGTTGAAAGCAAAAATGTAGTTTTAAATACACATAGTAGAAAGAAAAAATCGGCAAGTGAATATCGAGCCACGCATAATATAGATCCATAATATAGGGGTCCGTAGTTCCGTAGTTATAGACTCTAACTCCTAAACTAACAAAGTTATATGGTCCGTTATAGTTTTTCTTCAAAGTTCATTATATGGACTACCACTATGAATTTTTTCAGATTCTTCGAGTTAGCCGTTTAGATTTTAGAGGGGTGGGACGCTCTGTTTTAACAAAAAAATGAGAGACATTCTCAAGACTGTCTCAAAGGGAACAGCTGTTCTCTTTGAGACAATCTTGAGAATGCCTCGTGAGTAGGTGAAACATATGTCGACGTTTGTAATGTCTTATATTTAGCGAAATTAGTGCAATTATATAAAAATTCAACATCTTACCCCATTGTTTTATCATGGACTTTCACCATATAACGCCTGATTCCATTCAAAAAAATGAGTTTTAAAGTTAAATATCTTGCAAACGAAAACCTAAATCAAAAAATTGTCTTACCAACCTCCCAATGTTTTAAAAATACCTATCTAATAATACCCCACACGATGGCTTTGACGCGAGAAAAAAAAACATCCCCACTTTACTTGTAGGGGTACCCCAGAAAAAAATATTTTTTATAATTTTATTTTAGCACTTTGTCGGAATAGTAAATACACATATCCATGCCAAATTTCATCTTTCTAGCACTAACCGTTTGGGAAATCCTAGGACGGACGGACGGACGGAGATGGCGAAACTATAAGGGTTCTGAGACTAACTGACTGGAACCCTAAAAAAGTTAATTAAAATACACATGAAGGGTTTACAGAAGTGTAACATTTTTAATCCTACGCAATAAGGGTTACCGTTTTCGGATATTTTCCTAGGGCCTGGCCCATCCGTCTGCAGGTGCACCACGTGAGTGACTGGGCCTTAGAGATGCTAAAAGGGTCCTTTAACATGTTGAGATAACATAACACAGTTTTATATAGGGTTAAAACAAATTTAGATATGAAATCCGAAAGAGAATTAATTAGCTCTGGTACACCTCTACTTGTTCTCTCTTCCACCATTTTACTTCTACCATTTTAAGTTCCAACTTCTAACATAAGGCTGCAGCGCGATGATTGATGTAAAACAAAATGAAAACAAATAAAATATACTTATATGTATATGCTACATGAGCCTTGAGCCAATATACACTTATTTTATAGAGGTAACGTTTGTGAGTTCATAAATTTCGATATGATACTGATCCAATTCTGAAGAAACTTTCACAAAAAGTGAAATCTTTTCATCTTGGTATTGTGAGATTATTTGGGGAAAGGATAAAACTAACACAGAATAGGGGATAGATAGTAAGCACCATACAAGCGGAGCCGCGGCTATCAATAGTTGGTAGTTCACCTATCCGAATTACCTGTTTAGTTATTAGTATAACCTAAACATACCCAGTAATTTAAAATGTAACAAGTATTAATAGTGAATAATTCAACGACTCATAAAGCTATATAACCTTTATTGAATATGCCGTAATATGTATGTGTTTAGTTTGGTTACAAAGTCATAAAGTATCTACGGGTAACAATTTCTCTCAAGGACCGGTTCTTAACTTTGAACCAACTTACTTATTTGTACGCCTTAAGACTCGGGACTTGTTATTTTTATCTAATAATGATAATAATACAATGAAATGTAGCCGTAATATATTACTCTATCTACCTCCTTTTGGGATAAAGATGTGATTTTGTGGTGTGTTTCGTGGTTTAATGATAGTAAGTGGACGCCCGCGTCTTGGCCCGTTTGACAAATTAATCTAATTAACATTATTAATTAATTATACACAAAAACTTCCTCGAGGACCACGCTATCCGTTGATGAAAACTGCATCAAAAACCGTTGTGTAGTTTTAAAGATCTAAACATACATACGGAACGGGCGACTTTATTTTATAATATACGATAGTAGTGATAGTGATAATATCATTCATTAGGGTCGTTGAACTACCTTGGACGTTGTAGTTATTTAAGTTAATTGAATTCGAATTGAACGTTGATTTTATAATTACAAGGATATAAAAATGACACCAATGAAATTAATTGACAGGCGTCCGTAACCTGAGTACCATTCGACGACGTGAGTATTACGATAGAGAGGTAAAATCTATTTCCACTTATTAGTCCAGGAGGTAATATCTGCGCCACTGGAGAGAGTTATCCAGAGGCGCTGTTTACCACAGAATAGGGAATAGTATGTACGTACTGGATGTTGGAATTTCAGTTTGACTAATTACAGAGTGGTAATAGATTTTCTTTAGAGCCCGGTGACCGCACAATGTTTGCCCCATAACGTGGGACCAACTAAATTACTAGACAAAGTGTGGAGCAGAGTGCATCTCTGTATACCTCTTAGAGGATATAGGCATGGTGATATGTACGTATGTATTTATAAAACTGATAACCCTGTCAAAGATATTACTCAAATAATTATTTATCTTATGATTTTAATTGCTTTATTTTCGTTTTATTACCCAATAGTAACGGAATTATTGATGTGTCACTATGTTGTATGATCACTAATTGAATAGCGATAAAAACTTAATTACTTAATTTGTGAAAAATTGTGTGAATACATTATATATAAACCTACAATTCTTTTTGTTTTCATTTAACTAAGTAGGTAATTAATTTTCATCGTGTATAATCCACAGTACCTCCCAACTACTTCTAAACAATACAACATAAATGTATTGTTTGTATTAATGTGTATTAATGTGTAATAATATAATTTAGGTCAATGTACATGTTAAAATAAATAAAATATCCAACATGGAGGAAACGGTGAGGGAGATTTTATTAGAATGGAGGAAGAATGTAATTTCACTGAGATTGCGTTATTCTCTTCAAGTTGCTAAAAAAAATTTAATTTGATGGAACCATCTGTATAGCCTGAGTATCTTGTCAGGTTCATTTTTTATGTATTGTTCATTTTTATAATATAGTTAGGAAACAATACCTTTTTAGATTCCTTGGATGGAAATTAGCTCTATAGAAGAAGTTAGGCGTGAATGTCAATTGGATTGATGTTCGGAAAGGTTGCTGGTCTTGTAAGAACATTATCTTAAGACGACAATTTAATTAATATACGTGTTGATTATCAGTTCTATTATTTTTGTGAGTTAATATGTGTAAATGGTTTGATAATGGTGTTTTGTTCATGTATCTCAAATTGAGATTAAATTGTATGAAGTTCTGTGAATCTGGTATTTTTGTTAATTATTTCACTCCTGGGTTTGGATTCTGAATAGGATCCCCAAATATATAGTACACGTTGTTTTATTTTATACTTATCAATGCAAAGTAAAAAGGATTTTTATAAGTAAGTTTATTCACGCAAAGTTTAAAGCATAGCATAAAATGATGGAGTGGTTTAGCGAGTTCTAAATCCTGATTCTGGATTCTTGTTATCCAGATTTGAGAGATTGTTATTGCAGTCGATATTTTACTTTAGGAGATTATTTTAGGTTAACTAGCTCATACCCTCGGTTCCGTACACGTGTAGTGTAGAGTGGGTGCGAAAAACCTATAGATTTTTGTCCGCACTCTACATTAGGTAAAGAATTGACATTGTATTCGTGAAGCCGGGGTAGGTCGCTAGTATACATTTCTCTTGAATCACTCTATCTATTACTGAAAACAGCATTCAAACCAGTTGAGTAGTTTAAAAGATTTAAGCTGACAGACACCAGAAGCGACTTTATTTTTTCCTTTAACATCTCGTCAAATTTATACAAAGATAGAAATCCAATTATTTTATCCGAAGAAACGTACACATTTCAATAACGGAAATTCTTTACAAAGTTAGCAAATAGAATGAACTTCTATAATAGCCCTATGACTTGTTAGTATAGCCGCAGTACAATGGTATATAATCAATCGTACTTAATTATTTACTGAGCTAAACTTTAGCTAACCTAACCGCTTACAGTTTTTAATGGATTTTTATTTGCCCGTACAAACTTCTATTGGATATTATGAGACAATTTTCTTGCTAACGAACCGCTCGTGCACAATCTAGAATACCCACTTACCTGCATATTGCTTGTTCCCATCGTGAAACGTGAAATTTTTACAAATAAATTCTTAGGTATAGTCAATTTTAAAGTCTAAAACTTCCGATATAGAACAAGCGATGGTAGAATTTTAACTTAGACATTTACTGCCTACTTGTGCCATCTAATTCATAGATGAAGAATTAATTTGGTTTAAGTGTTTATTCATTTCTTCTATAAATAAGGTTCAACGATACTATATACAACCGTGTATAAAAAGGTGGTATTGAAAAATATTAGTATTGCGGTGTTCATATCAACAATGTCTCATTAAAGTGTATAGTCGGGTGGTAAACCGCGCTTTCGCTCGAAAGCTCTCAAGGCCAACAAAGAGAATGCCACAATTTTAGCTTCCGCACCGGTGATGATGAAACTGAAAAGTAACTAGTCTTTGGACTTTGCATAACTTAGCAAAGTCTAGAGAGAAAACATTTCGTTTAAAGTACAACTAGTAGTCGCCCTAATAACCATTTAGGGCAACTGTGTTTTTAATGTTTCACCAGAAACATTAAAAACACTATTTGGGTTTTTATCCATTAGCCCCCCATAAAACACTTGTGCCAAGTTTTGTGGAGATCGGATAAAACATGTGGCCGCTATACACATACCAACAAACCGACATCCGAACGTAAGCAAAATTGTGAAGTCTCGAAATGTATTGTAGACTCGCTACGCTCGCTCAGTCAATATAATGAAGTTAATGCACTTGTCCGTAAATATACAACTAGCAATTCGAAATAACTCAAGTATTGAGATATTACAATTAATTAAAAAAGGAAGGGACAGGGTAAAACCAATTACAAACATCTAAGGGGTGAGCGAGCGCTTGAATGTAAAACCGCAGACAACGCACACATGCAAATGAAATAGGTACGCACACGACATGAACGCTAACATCAATCATACTCTATTGATGCGAAAGTTATTATGATTTCTCTAATTTGTTCAAAGCAGTACTTTAATTGCTTGGTTCAATAACTCTGTCTACATTTGAGCACAGAAAAAAGATAGTAGACCATTCTATGATACACATCAACTAAATCGTCTGCATACTTAGTTTATTTTACTTCACTCATTAAATTAAAAAAACTATAATTCTGATTTATGTTGTTATTTCACACGCCACACTAAAGTGGAAGACAATACATGTCAACGATTTTCTGTTCCTATATTCTAAGTAAAAGATAACCCTGAAAAGCAATCAATGTAATACTTAAATAAATATGGAAGTCGAAATATCAATTAAAACCTAGATTATTGTTACTTGAAACAAAGCAAACATTGTTGTTATTAACATCATGTACTTAATTAATAAGTTGTTGTCTGGGAATAGTCTACTTGCACAATAGGATAGGACGGGACACGTCGACCCCTCTCCCCGAGCCCCATTCCCCGCTGTCGGGCCCCCACTGCCCGCCCGCACTGGAATGCCCATTGTCCCGTCGATATGATGTTATGCCAAGTATTGCCGAGCCACTTATGTCAATAGCTATATTTGTATGAGCTATGAATTTGATTTGTTTTAATATAATCTCATGTTAATCTTTTACATTTCCTAGTGCAAAGTGGTGACGATATTCACTGCTGTGCAAGATGATGATTAATGGATTCAATATTTTTTTAAACGTTTAAATAGAAGCATATTCGCATTGATCATCTGAAAGACCGATCCCTTGTACTTAAGGCATTTTTTATGTGTATTATACTAAATACAATGATCTTCTAATTAATATTCTGGATTAGTTTTTCACACCTTGAAGGACAACAAAAATAAATGTTCTTTTTATAAATATATTTAGTTCGACAAATTGACGCCACCCGCCTGATGGTAAGCTGTGGTGACGTCTGGCGATTGTGGGCGACTCTCATAAATACTATACACAGAAATACTATAGAGAGTGGCCCTCAACTAGACGACCTAGTAATGTGCCTCTTCACGCTTCGCTTAAAGAAACCAGGGTTATAAGTGGGAGGAAACACATGTGCAGGCAGGGCGTTCCAAGCCACTATCGTTCGACAGAGAAACGAACGTTTAAGACGGTTTCTACGGTATGAGAGTGACATCTCTGCCCGGCACGCGTTGTTCGGGATCGGAAGGGAGAGGGTGGAATCAGGTTGAAGAGCTCTTCAGAACAGTGAGTGTTCTCTCACTCTCTGTTATAAGCAACATGTTACTACGGTACTTACGTAATAATATTTATGATCGGTTTCATAGTATTTCAATTAATACTCGTACATTGCTACATATCAAACAATTATTTTTAATAGTATACGTAGGTCACCCTATAAGTTTTGCGTAACTTAAAAAACCAACATGTTAAAACCAAAATATTATGTTTATTGCTTTTCAAAATACTCTCATTTTTTAAAACAGGAGGACCACAGATCTGAAGGCATGTTGTCTACGTGCTGATTGAACGCTATCACTGCCTCTTCGGAGTTGGTAAAAGTGAAACCTCTCATCAAATCTTTGATTTTGGGGAAAATACAGAAATCACAGGGTGCTAGGTCCGGGCTATGCTTAGACGGGCCTACAATGGATAGGTTTATCGAGATTCATGTAAGGCGTGAGGCTTGATAGATCTATCAACTTATAAATTTTGTTTTGGATTGGATTTATGAATTGAATTTGAATTGGATTGGATTTAATTGAATTGAATTGAATTGAATTAATTGTTGGATTTATAAATTGAATTTAAATTAGATCTGAATTTATTTACTTATTTATTTGTTTATTTTTGGTTGTGTTTTAATAATTTATGCCATTACTAACATAGTCTTTTAAGTCATTGTACACTAACATACTATGGGCCTTGAGACGCCTGAAAATAAAAGATTTTTATTTATTTATTTATTATTTATGCGCAGGATGGGTGACGAGTTGTACTTTTTCGGAAGCTAAAAATGACTTTGTTTTAATAGCCGTGTGTGAAGAAGCGTTGTCATGATGTAGGAGAACGCGGCTTTTGGGTCGTCTTTCGCGAACTTTTTCTAACACCCTGGGTAAACAAATGGTAGAATACCACTCGGCATTAACACTCTTTTGATCTTCAAGTGGAATTGTACAGATGGGGAACCCGTAGCTAAGAAAAAAAACGCGATAAGTTTTGACGTGACAACGTCTTATAATTCGATGAAGCCGGCTGCACGCACGAAAAAATTAGGCGTTCCATTTAAGGCTTGAAGTGCAAGCGAGAGCGCGGAACGAGCGACAAAGAGGCACAATCGGCCTCCGCGTTCGGCAGTTATGACGTTGTCACGTTCAACTATCGTCAGTAAACCGACTTTACAGACAACCGATTTTTTTTTACCAATGTTTCTCGCCTGCCTCACTTTTGTTGGCTTGTTCTCATTTTCAAACACCCATTCACAAGTTTGCTGTTTTTTTGTCCTGGTCGTACTTCAGTAGCATCTGTGAGCACCATTCCACGCGAGCCCGCTTCTGCTCCGCTGTCAGTTCATGAGGGATCCAACGACAACAATGTTTCCGAACTTTCAATTCTTCGTGTAAAATTTTCTGGATTTGACTCATACCACTCCCGAATAGTCCTCGAATTGCCTCATAGGTAATCCGCGGGTTTTCTTCAATTAACCGCTTAACAGTAGGCACCTTATTTTCGTTGACGGCAGTTGAAAGCCGCCCTTCACGAAATTCGTCATGTAAAGAAACCGGAGACCTCTCTCAAATTCAGCAAACCATCGCCCCACGGTGCTCAAACAAGGTGCTTCTCTCCCAAAAGCATTTTGAAGACGAGGGGCACAGTCTTACGGAGAGAGAGAACTTTTAAAATCATCGCTCTAAAATCTATTTGACTTAATTCCATTCGATTCCGATTAGCTAGAAGTGCAAAACTTTTAGTGTGCCCCATGTATGTATGTATGTATGTACCTATAGTAATAGTAGTTTAATACTCGTAGTACCTATTGATTGAGTTGATTAGGCACAGAAAATAAGTGCTACGAGCCCCTACAATATCTAGACACACAACAAGGATTTCATTTTGTGCGTGTTAAGTGTTGTTGTGTTAAGTTCAGGATGCCCAATGTTAACAATTCAATGCTGACAATTTGAAAAAGAGTGGACGTAAGATTCTTGCCAGATTCCCCCTTGTGAGGCTCTACCATCAGTTGATATGCGAATCTGACAGTAAATGTTCCCAACATGTTGAATCACTCTTTTTAATTTTTAACTTTCATATATGGCTTTATGACCTAATTGAATAAAGAATTCGTATTTCGTTTTTTTTTGGATTTTTTGTCTTTATTTGCGTTGAAATTATACTTTCATTAAGTATATTTCATTTGGCGGGATATTGAATCCAAATATGTAAAGCTCACAGCATTGAACACGAACAATTAAACGGCACGTTCGGTTCGTTGAAAAGGCAATATGTTTCATTTATAAAAGTAATTAATTCTTCTTATTTTTATTTAACTTGGATGAAGTAAAATAAATCAAGCCTCATAATTTTACAATATCATAGTAGGGTAATGTAACTATAGCATATATTTTGGGATATAGATATGTACATACCTATAGATATTTGTCGGGTTTACCATGTATCGATACCGCACTTTTTAGTACGAGTACTGCTGCTGCAAGCGACTTGATCACAGAGTAACTAAAGAAACAATATATGGTAAATATTGCGAAACCTCTAATAGTAATAAACGTCAACATCATAGCAGTCATGAACATTTGGTGTGAACACCAAATGTTACCACCAAACTATACTGCACGCGGTACCTATACCTGCTGATGTACGAGACCCACTCAAATAATATTAAAACTTTCCAGAAGGCTTCTGCTATGGACTAAAATAACTACTGGCGTATAGCTGTAAAAGACTTCTGTCCATCCTTTCGAAGAGACAGACTTGTTTGTAAACTTCACATATGAAACATGAATAGCATTTTAAGAATTTTTACGAGAACCACAGATGGTGTCTTTATCCGATAAACATCACGTATCGTAAGGCTTCATAAAAGCTTGGGAATTTATAAGCAAGATTTTACAGCATTAAATTGTTACCTAATTATTATATACAAACTATTATGAGTTTGTGATAAAATCTTATCTGGTCACCGATCCATTTAGTAAATTTTAGACTTGCCAGCAAAAGATCATCGTTGTGGATCTGCTCAAGAATAAGTTGACTGGTTTCTAAATGCATTAGTGTGGTTATAATTTTTTTTTTATTTATACTTTTATTACAGGCAACTTAGACTGGTTACAGATCTTATAAACTAATCTACGGCCCATAGATATACACCTTAAAACTAAGAATACATAATAATATAAATATTGCTTAGGCACTATAATAATAAATACCTAAACCTAAAATACATATCTATACATAAAACTTAAATCTATGTCAACACGTTCCTTTGTGCCTTTTGATCGGCGTTGTCAGCCTGCCCCGGAACCGCCGGAACACCACACCCTTCGGCCAGAAGTCTTCTTTGGTGAAGGTTTTCAGAGCCGTCGACTGCACACGTGCCACGGACGACTTGAAGTTCACGTGGTGACACAATGATATTGTGGGATAGCTAATAGCAAATTGATTGTCACTATATCTATCATGGCATGGGAATACTACCGTAAAACAGAATTTTAGATCTGACATAGAAATCAAGGACACAACGAAGACGCAAGAAATGTTCAGTTAATGAATAACATCATAAACATCATCAACACCTGAAGCGAATGAGAAATAATACATTACATAGTTGGCAATCATGGATGATAAACTCCTGTATTGCTGCTTGAACATTGGCAAGATCGCAAGTATTTCTCGAAGTCCATTCGTCCCACTTGCTGCGGATAACCATAAATTATTTCAGTATACTTAATAATCTGGATGTTCTAAGTAAAAGATTTTATTAATAACTTACAATACATTCCCAAATAAAATACACATCAAAAATTGACACAACAACCGACTTCAAATTACCGAAATGGGACCAAATGATTGTCGGAATGGGATCACTTGGGAAGTAGTAGCTTTTAATTAAATAAAAAATTCTAAATCGGTTCACCCAGTCTAAAGATTAGGGAACAAACATAAAGAAAAACAATATAGTCGAATTTAGAACATCCTCCTTGTTTGGAAGTCGGTTGAAAAAGAACTGTCTCTTATATTTAATAAAGGTAGATAGATTAACCGATCCATTATTTGTAATAACACAAGTGGCCATAAACTACTCGACAAAGAAGAAGGCATAATAGTCGGTCTGTAGGTATGTCAGCCTTAGTGCCGTATAACATGTATGTAGGTATAATAGGTTTATCTTCAAGATAAATGTACATCAACAAATCATGTTTAGACGAGAGCTTGACTGTTGAGTCGCAGTCGCAGTCGGCGTCGCCGAGCGTTGTACGGATATGTGTATATGTAACATAATGTAACGCATAGTTGCATCAAGAACATTATAATGTTATAGTGAAGTTATTAGTGGTTGAATCAGCCGAGAGGCTCACGGCTCACGTTGGACGAAGTGAGCGCAGCTGTCAAGGCCAAGTGAGGTCAGTCCTCCGACGCTCTCCGAGCCACGATACCGGGGACCGGTTCTACAATTTTTAGTCTCTTTTTATTTTCATTTTTGTATACACGACGCTGAGACTAAACAATGTTTATACGAGTCAGCATCGAATTAACTTTTACTGCGTGGTTAACTAAAATTATTTAATATGAATTTTAATGTGGTACTTATTCAGATTGAAATTAAATTTGAAACTATAGAATATTTTAATATCATTCATTATGTTGTTGATCTTATTATAAAATCGATCAAAATGCAATATTTGTGATATTAGGTACCTAATTACTACATAACAGCAGAGTTACGAAATTTTGCTGTTTATTTCTAACGACAACTATCACCCTTCGCTACTCTAAAATTGGCTAAAAACATAGATTATGGCTTGAATAAAAGAAAACAAGGGGAGTACTCATAGATAAACATTCCACAACCCTATGTTATAGTCGCATTCCATTGGTTTTATGTCTTTAGAAACAAATATTAATGGTGCTTTAAGACACATAAAAACTCATAACATACCTACCCAAGATCTTAAATAAAATAATAATTCAAATGGTATAGGTACAGGTAATATCGGTAATGGAATTCTATAAAACAAATATAAACACATCCATCGGAATGTGGTTAAATGGTGTCTAATAACTAGGCCAATGAAATAGACAGCGTTATGTGACTTTTATAGCACTCGACGTTTATAATATGATCGTTTTTCTTTGGTTACTTGTTGTTGGTGCTTTAAATATATTGGCTACCTGTTCTACACCTGTCTGTTGAGGTCTTGCATCAAGAGAAGGCTAGCTAAAATTGGTTTAAGCACAGGTATGCCCAAATTTCTTGGAAGATTCCACACCTGAGTATCATTAGACGAGGCTTAAAAGTACCCAAAGGTCAATAGGTCCGCTAATTAAGCAGAACTAAACAGTTACTAAAAAGAAAAGATTGTCTTTGCGTACCATAAATTGTTTTAACATTTCTAAATTAAGTTTTGCCATGTATCATCTATGTGAGAGAACAAATAGAGTCTTATCTTTTCTTATCTTATCTAAATTACACAGCACTACATAACCGGACCCAAAATCTTCTCAGGGTAACTCTAGGAACATACACACATATCACGCCTATATCCCCGAAGGGGTAAGCTGAGTTGCATTGCACACCCACAATTTACCAGTATTTTCAGATAAGTATTTTTAGTCCCACGTAATAAGGGGCAAGCCTATTGCCGTCACCGGGCACACATATAACGGGCTATGTGCAAAATGGCCAAATGAATTTAATAAAAAGTAGCAGCTATACTGTAATTTTGAAAAAAACTTAAACCCGTTGCCTTGGTGCCAGCCGCTATGGCACAGCCAATTAAAGTCCTGGGCGTCTCGGACTATAGATCAATTTAGGAAATGTTTTCTATACCTATCTTTAGCCAAGTTTCTAAATACTTAATAATACAAATATCGCGTTTATAATTTTAGTGGGATAACAAAATGGAACGCCATAACACTTTTTCTCATCGATTAAATCCCAAAAAAATCAAAATACAGTTATTGTTTCAATTCGACAGCAGCATCTATTTATGATACCTACTGGGTTTATTTATTTTTACTTATTGTTTATTTTTCTCGAATGCTTGATAGCCACCAGATGGCGTTGTCTATAGTCTGTTCGGTGTGGATGCTGTATGGTTTCATTTCTTAACAGCTATAAACATGGCACCCTCCTCTCTCGCTACGGAATTTTTACACTCACACAATGACCGTAAATAACTTCACATACTACACGAGTACCTACGTAAAAATATTGTTTGGGCTTTCCCAGTAAATGTGCCAATATGATATTGGATTTTCATGGTTATAATATTGTAAGAAGCCACAATTGTTTGTATACTTAACGATAGAAAAAAACAACATAAGGAGACGGAGACTATAATAAATAGCAATGATCATGATGATCGACACTTCTCAAGACCAGAAGGCTGGATACTATTTGGCACAAAGAATAAGCATTGCCATACAACGTGGCAATGCTGCCAGCCTTCTAGGAACATTGCCAGTCGGCGACGAGGTGGAGTAATTCTTTGACGCATATTAGAATTTAGATGTAATCTTAGTAGGTATAATTAGAATAGGTAATGTACATAATAAAAATGAAATATAATTTAAGTTTGTCAAAATAAATAGAAAACTTTGACCCTGAAAGCAATTTTTTTCTTGGTGATCTAAAATGGTTCCGCTGGTATTGTCAAAAATAGCATTATAGACCATATGTCTGTAATAAATACATATTAGATCGATTTCTGTAATTCAAGAAATTGCACAAATGATCTTTCGAATTTAGAGAGAACTGACTCAAAATGGAAATAAAGTAACTTTTATATTATATCTCAGACACAGTACAATAAGTGACTTGCTGTTAATTTGTAATTAGCAACACAAATTTTTGTTTAATTTTATTTATTTGTTAGGAAGTCCTACTTATTTCGTAGCTTTTAGCTGATTTTGTTTTAACCTAACCAAATCTACAAACCTTGCGCTCTCTCGGACCGAGAGTCTACTTAAGTACACACAAGTTATTACAATATCTATTTAAACATAAAAATGCTCACGTTGACCTTAAACTAAAAATGCAACCACCTACTGTGTTTAAGTCATTTATTCAAGATGAACTCGTTTCGATGTAGATAACCGTTTACCGTTCTACAAATCAATCATAATCACTAGTGTAAATGATGAAGAATAACTGCAATTTCTCATGGAAATATATATACAAACAATTTCAGTATGTTTTAATGTCAGAAATACAGTAAAACGCATAACAGCGTCAACTCACTATGGATTAGTTTGGATAGCAATACCTCATGTTGAGAAAAGCTTACACTTTGGTAAGTAAGTTTGGGTTAGGGGCAATTCGTCCACGAAGAAACTCGTCCCAGGACTACTTGCCCCACATGTAGAGAAAAGGTTACAATTAGGCAAGTTAGTTTGGGTAAGAGGTGATGTACCTCACATGTAGAGAAAACCTTATACCTACTTTGGTAAGTTAGTTTGGGTTAGAGGCGATTTGTACACTATAAAATTCGTCCCAGAACCAGTTACCTCACATGTAGAGACAACCTTATACCTACTTTGGTAAGTTACTTTGGGTTAGAGGCGAATTGTACACTATTATCAGTTACCTCACATGTAGAGACAACCTTATACCTACTTTGGTAAGTTAGTTTGGGTTAGAGGCGAATTGTACACTATTAAAACTCGTCCCAGGATCAGTTACCTCACATGTAGAGAAAACCTTATACCTACTTTGGTAAGTTAGTTTGGGTTAGAGGCGATTTGTACACTATAAAACTCGTCCCAGGACCAGTTACCTCACATGTAGAGACAACCTTATACCTACTTTGGTAAGTTAGTTTGGGTTAGAGGCGAATTGTACACTATTAAAACTCGTCCCAGGATCAATTACCTCACATGTAGAGACAACCTTATACCTACTTTAATAAGTTAGTTTGGGTTAGAGGCGATTTGTCCACTATAAAACTCGTCCCAGGACCAGTTACCCCAATGTAGAGAAAACCTTATACCTACTTTGGTAAGGTAGTTTGGGTTAGAGGCGATTTGTCCACTATAAAACTCGTGTCAGGACCAGTTACCCCAATGTAGAGAAAACCTTATACCTACTTTGGTAAGTTAGTTTGGGTTAGAGGCGATTTGTCCACTATGAAACTCGTCCCAGGACCAGTTACCCCACATATAAAGAAAAACTTATACCTGCTTTGGTAAGTTAGTTTGGGTTAGAGGCGATTTGTCCACTATAAAATTCGTCCCAGGACCAGTTGCCCCACATGTAGAGAAAACTTTATACCTACTTTGGTAAGTTAGTTTGCGTTTGAGGCGATTAGTCCACTATAAAACTCGTCTCAGGACCAGTTGCCCCACATGTAGAGAAAACCTTATACCTACTTTGGTAAGTTAGTTTGAGTTAGGGGCGATTCGTCAACGATGAAACTGGTACTAGGACCAGTTGTCCCTTCTTATGGAGAATAGATAAATATTTACTCTACTATTGTAACTCTGATTCCAGCTTTAATTCCCTACCATATACGTAGAGGCTTATAGGTATTCATACCGTGATTCAGATCATTGTTGGCGACTCAGTCACAGAACACTATACTGTCTATTGAATTGTATTAACGTTAGATCTATACACCTGTATACTTTATTTGCCAACCAAACTCATCAAACGCATATAGCGCCAATCCCAAATATTTTAGAAGGTAAAACTATAATTTTCTGATTTCGAACAGAAAGTTTTTTTACAGTAGAAAATATTGTTCTGTTGCCTAAATATTAATTGATCGGACAGAAAATGTCGTGGTAGGTCGATAGACTACTTAGATAGTATCTCATCCGAAATTTCAAACATTTGGTACTTGAAATAAAACATATTAACACAATATATAATTGTAGTAAACCATATTATAACAATATAATAATGCACAGATAGTTCTAAGCACGCTGCAGTCAGTAAATTACTTACACAAGTAAGACTCGCAAAACATGCACACAAAGCACGCAAATGACTTAAGTACCAGGGTCCATTAAAATCATGGGATAATACAAAACATCCATCAAAGAAACCTGAGATAAAATAAACATTCATTAGATTTATTACATGTCTAGGTGCCCAATAAATCGTTAAGTGTGTGAAACCGCGGTCAGCGTCATCACTGGATGCCGCGGCATAGTAATGGTATTCATGAATCGCTAGGAACCTATAATATCACTTTAATAGCGTCCAATCGTTGAAAATATTAAAGAAATATCACTGAACTGGAGAACAATGGAGTATTATGTGGTAATATTAGAAATATATTCGTGCTTATGCGAAGAAAAAAGTATCTAAACAAATCGCAGCATTGTTATACGCGACGCGGGGTCGGTCCGCCCTGCATACATGCATACTTTCTCGGCATCTTACGTGCAACAGTCGATGTTATATACATAAAAATCCAAGATCCATTGCTCTGATGGGAGTGCAAATACAATGAGGTGTTTCTAATTATAACAAATTAAACAAAGTATATAATTGTTTAATCTAAGGCACGCGTGACTGAAATCAACACTCGATGTCAAAATTATTTTTATCTTTTCCTGGTTTGGGACAAAAAGGATCGAGTCTCGGTGGCTGCGACCAAATTTTAGTGGCCGACCGCTCCCCGCACTGCCCGCAGTTTGGAGGCGTCGTCGGGGGTGGTTACACTGACACGAGAGGTTTTTCATCTTGGCTACGATCGAGGCTTCGAACAAGTAACTTGTCGGGGTCATAACCTGTTTGCGACCCCTCCCTGCGGGACCGTGAGCGCCCCGTGTACTCCAGTGACCCGAGCTTGGTCGGTGAACAATCAAAATAATGTTTCCTTGTAAACTGTTTTATATTTAGCTCAAAAGATCTATTTTAGACATGACCAAAATTTTAACTTTATCAAAAAATCCCTTGTTGAGAATTATCTTGGCAGAATAATAATATTTATGTCCATAGATGATAAGAAAATTTAAAAAAGTCGTAAGTTATTTATAATCACAATACGAATATTATATATAATATTATAAGTCAGTAAATCAATAATGAAGTATTCCAGAAAAAATGTGTCCCATTGCTTGCACTACATAGTTTATTTTATAGCTATGAAATACGAGTCACAATGATTGCTAATGAAACACAGACGAGACGTTAAAAGCGAATAATGTTAGGAATTTTGTTTTGTTCATACTTACCAAGTTTTATAAGACAAACAAAGGGTTTCTTACGAAGAAAACGCGTACCGAGTAGAACAATTATAATAAATCTAGACAATAATACAGTTTGTTGAAAGTTCTCGTGTCCTTGTTACTCTACTCGTATCAGAACTAATAAAGACATTGTACTGTAATAGGATCGAGACACAAAATTCACATAAGTATTTACATGTATATTTATATGTTGATGTTATGTATTATGTACTCGTATATGGATAATATGAACATGTTTCCCGTCCTCTTCGCTTGCAGGGAGAGCATAAAATTCAAATTGGCTGGAATTGTCGATTTGAGTTTGTTTGCGTAGGGTATTTGATTTGTTGAAATGACGTCGTAGACGTGTTGTATTTATTGTATAGTGTTCTCTGGGCCCGTGGATATTGTTAAGGCACACAATGCGAGTGCAGCGGGCCGTTGTGCCTTGTGAAATGTTGCACGACTAGTTTTTTCGTCTGGGTTCTATACTCACAGTACTCGTTTTTTAGGCCGTGAGCTCGAGATGTACAGGTTTATCTGTTTAAAATTTATTAACATCGAGAAACAATTTAAAAGCTTTTCTTTAAACGACCCATCAGCGTTGCTTGATGAATGGAAATGTACTGGGGTTATTATAGAGTTATGGCTGCACAAGTGTATTTATGACAGCGGATTTTATTTTCATTTTAAAATTTTAAGTCAGTTTGAAGTCTCACATAACGTCAATGGGAATGTTTTATATAGATATACCTTCGTTTCTTGTAGATCAAAATTACCTTGAACTTACAAGAATTCTTAGTTTGAGGACACGGTTGGTGTAAAAATTTTGCAAACTTTACGACTCTACCTTCCCCTCCCTAGCTTAGATTTTATAACCTAAGTAGCGAACACACACGTCATCGCCAGCAAAATTATAAACTAACACCTCGAGTACCACACTATCTATTCCTGAAAACAGCATGAATATCGGTGCAGTAGATTTTGAGTTTGTCGCGAACAGACAAATAGACGCTGCTGCAGAAGTTTTATAATATGTATGTATAGATACTTAGAGATCCATAAAAATAAATTATTAAATTAGTAATTATAGTAGAGTAGAGAAATAAGTAATAATTTTCAGTACGAGTAGCAATCTGCGAGTGCTATGAAGAGATAATAAGTATCAATATTTGATCTCTATGTTGAGATTAAAACAACGTTATACAAATTTATTGCTTCAGTGTCGGATCAATGCTTCTCAGGACCAGAAGACTGGTTATTTTCTGTTCAAAGAATCAGCATTACTATTCAACGTGATTCTGGGAACCTTTCCAGTCTGGAATAAAGTGGAGGAATTTTTCCATACGTCTTTGTAATATTGTAAGGGGATCCCTCCTCTTGGCATAAAATTTTAAGGCATAATATAGTTTGGCATACCGTTTTCGCATAACTTTTATTAGCATAATAATACTACTGCATAATAATTCTTTGGCATAATGCAAATGTTAGCATAACTATCATTTAGTATAATATGTTTTGCCATAAGAAGGAGTTGCATAAATTTTAAAGGCATAATGTTTATTCGTCTATTAATTATGAGCCATAAATATAAAAGGTCATAATTGGTTATTTATTATAATTTGCGAATTACTCGATTGGAATTGTATGAATTATAATGTATGAATTATAATCAAACAAAAAGACAGTAAAAATGAAAAAGTTACCTGTTCTCGATAAGCATTAGGTTCATGGTTCTGATTTTAGTTTTATTCTAAAGAACATTATGTGTTTATATCATTATGCGTTTATAACATTATACTTTATAAAATTATGCTTATTATTATTATGTTATTAGTATTTATGACAACAAGCATTATACCAAAATATTTATTTTTAATAATATTATGCCTTATGATTATTATGCTTCATTTCGTTATGCCAATGTAAATTATGTCTATATATTTTATGCTTTTCATTAGTAAACCTATTGTAAGTACTTAAGTTAACTGAATATATAAATTTAATTATATTTCATTTAAATATAATTATATTGTGTAAAAGGGCCCTTCTTACATCTATCGGGCCCCAGCGACCTCACCTGCTGGTGGCGCACCTGCTGATTAACGGACGAGGTTCGTATATTACAGTACCCATGTGGTGGCTTCGGCCCCTACGTGGATACCAGGTGGTACAACAGTGTTGGTCCGGGGGGGTACCACCGTGCAGCTGTGCTAAAGCCCCCCAAGTAACCCAGCCCAGGCTGGGTTGCGTTAGGGGTTCAGCAGCTGCACTGCCAGGCCCAGGGCGGTGTATGGTGCGGCAGGCAGGGGTCCAGTGTGGGCGAAGCGAAGTCTAGTGTGGGTGGTGTGGTTCGATTCGCCGGCCAGGGAGACCCTTAGCAACGGCGTTGCCGCGGCCGCCCGCAACATAGTCATGGGGCCCACCTGGGACCAACCACCCCAGTAGGCTGCCTCACATGTTGCGCATAATCCGGTTGTGGGGTCGCCGCTCCGGGTGGTAATCGGTGTGGGGAGCGGCGGCCTTGCATCAGGGGGGTTTGGGAGCCCTTCCGTCCGGCGGGTCGGCTCCGACCTAACCACACGGTTCTAGACGAAGCTAGCCTCTGCACTTTGTCACTTACTGCCGCACCAAATATCGCCCTGTCTTCACGCTTCTCCATATTTCACAATGACAGTGCAACAAGATAATAGACGGTACACAGCGGCCCCTAGAAACCCCACAAAGTTGACTTCGTTTGAGGTGGAGTTCACGAATATCCGCGGATTCCATGCAAACCTCGATACCGTCCATCATCACCTGGAGACGGCACGGCCTTCTGTGATGTTCCTAACGGAGACACAGATACGCCGCCCTGACGACACGTCGTACCTCTGTTACCCGGGCTATATCATTGAGGAACAATTCCGCGATAAAGCCGGGGTGTGAGTGTTCGTTAGGGCGGATGTTTGCTGCCGCCGGTTGCGCTGTCTGGAGAACTCCTTCTACTCCGTCCTTTGCCTGCACGTGGATCATGGCTCCATGAGCCAGATCTACGTGTGCGTCTACCGCTCCCACACAGGGGACACTGGGACAACAAGGCTTTTCGAATACCTCAGCGAGATGGCTGACGATGCGCAGGTGCGGTTCCCGAACGCTGACCTGGTTTTCCTGGGGGACTTTAACGGTCATCACGTTGAGTGGCTGGGGTCCCTTAGGATCGATCATGCGGGACGAACCGCCCATGCATTCGCTCTCTCCCACGGGCTGACCCAGATGGTACGGGGGATCACCCGGATACCTGACAGGTCAGACCACACGCCCGCCTTGCTGGATCTACTGCTGACGAGTCGCCCAGCCGAGTACAGTGTGTCGGTACGCGCCCCACTGGGCACTTCCGACCACTGTGTGGTGCACGCCAGCTTCCACGTGCCACCGCCTGCTCGTGCTGAGTAAATGACTCGACGACTATGGCACTACTCGTCGGCAGACTGGGACGGTCTCCGCGATTACTTTGCGTCCGTCCCGTGGAGCCAGCGCTGCTTTGTAGGGAAGGCGCCTTCGGATAGCGCTGCTGCCGTTGCTGGCGAGATCAGTCTAGGGATAGAATATTATATCCCTTTCACTGAAGTCGCCAGCATCCGCAAAGCTCGCCCCTGGTTCGGGCGTGAATGTGCCGAGGCTGTCCAGAAAAAACAGTCGGCATATCGCGCCTGGGTCAGGGCTCGGGCGGCACGTGACCCGAACGTGAACCGCCTCAAAGCAGCGTACAATAGGGCCACCAGGTTCAGCAAGAGGGCCTTCAAGAGAGCGGATGCCCAGCGCGTCGCGCGGCTTGGTCAGGAGCTCACATCCCATCCCACGGGTAGCCGTGGATACTGGCAACTGGCCAAAGCCGTACAGTCAACTTTTTGCCAACCCTCGCTGCCACCACTGCGTTGTCCTGATGGATCACTGGTTCACGAAGCCCAAGAGAAGGCGGACATGCTCGCAGACCTCTTTGCGGCTAATTGCCGGGTCGATGACCGTGGCCTGCAGCCCCCCGCCATCGCCAACTGTGGCCACACAATGCCTGATATTGTTATCAGGCAATGTGATGTACGGGCAGTGCTGCGGTCACTCGACACGCGGAAATCCAGTGGCCCTGACGGCATTCCGGCGGTGGTGCTACGAAAATGTGCTGCTGAGTTGTCTCCAGTATTAACGCGTCTGTACCACCTGTCATACTCTACAGGCCTCGTGCCCAAGGTCTGGAAGGAGGCGAACGTACAACCGATCCCCAAGAAAGGGGATCGATCCGATCCAGGCAACTATCGACCCATAGCTGTCAACTCAGTCATTTGCAAGGTGCTCGAGCTTCTTATCAATAAGCAGCTCATGCGATACCTGGAGGATCACTCGCTAATCAATGATCGGCAATATGGCTTCAGGCCAAAACGATCAACGGGTGACATGTATGGGGTGAGGCTATGGAAAAGTTCGCGAGTCCTTGGCTATTAGCCTGGACATCGCCAAAGCTTTCGATAGGGTCTGGCATGCTTCGCTCCTTTCCAAGCTTCCGGCATATGGTCTACCTCCTCAACTGTGCAGCTGGATTGTCAGTTTTTTAAACGAGCACCGAGTGCGGGTCTTCTGCAATGGCCAGGCTTCTCACTTCTTGCAAGTGAATGCCGGGGTACCGCAGGGGTCCGTACTGTCACCAACTCTCTTTCTTCTGCATATCACTGATATGCTTTCCCTCGGGAACATTCATTGCCATGCAGATGACAGTACATTGCACGGGAGTTACTCGGTTCGTCTGACGGCGGGGCGATCTGTGATAGAGGAGGAGAGACGACATCTCGTGGGTGATCTCGACCGAAACCTCGACAGTATCTCCCAATCTCCCAATGGGGTGCCGAGAACTTGGTCGAGTTCAATGCCCACAAAACACAGGCGTGTGCATTTACAGCGAAAAAATCCCCTTTTCTTCCCCTACCTACTCTTCAGAATACAATATTACCAATGAAGGACAATCTAGACTTCCTTGGCATAGACGTTCGTCGAGAGCTCAATAACACAAAATACATTGAGAGATGTATTGGGCTAGCTTCGCGGAAACTAGGAATACTGAACAAGGTAAAGCGATTCTTTACACCGCACCAGAGGTGTCTGCTGTACAAAACGCAGATTAGACCCTGCGTTGAATACTTCTCTCACCTCTGGGACGGCTCCACGAAGTATTTGCTGGCCGCACTCGACGCAATGCAGCGACGTGCTGTTCGAATTATAGACTGTCCGGAGGTAACGGGAAGCCTTGAGCCGCTAGCCCAGCGCCGAACAATTGCTTCCTTGGCCGCGTTCTACCGTATTTACCACGGTGAGTGTTCTGAAGATCTCTTCAACCCACCCTCTCCCTTCCGATCCCGAACAACGCGTGCCGGGCAGAGATGTCACTCTCATACCGTGGAAACCGTCTTCGCGACAACCGAGCGTTTTAAACGTTCGTTTCTCTGCCGAACGATGGTGGCTTGGAACGCCCTGCCTGCGCACGTGTTTCCTCCAACATATAACCCTGGGTTCTTTAAGCGAAGCGTGAAGAGGCACATTACTGGGTCGTCAAGTTGAGGGCCACTCTCTATACGATTCCTGTGTACTGTGAGAGTCGCCCTCAATTGCCAGATGTCGCCTCAGCTTACCATCAGGCGGGTGGCGTCAATTTGTTGAACTTATAAAATCTTACATACATACACATACATAAAACTACTACGTGGTTCTGTGAACCGTAGACTTCGGGAGCTTTGTTTAGAAAATTTATTTTTCAATTTTCTTTATTACTCTTTCATTTTTCATCCAATTCAAAAAAAACATTCACATGTTATTCATTGTAAGCAAGGAGTGTGTGTGTAAAGTTTCATGATAATCGGTTGATAAATACGGCCGCAAACATGATCTGACAGAACCAGTAGATGTAGAGATGTAGAGGTAGGTACAGACGAAAGAAATTCTCCCCAGTCTGCAAGTTGAAACGGAGACTTCGGTCGCTTCGCTCCCTCAGTCAATCACGCCTTTTTCCCAGTGGGGTAGGCAGAGACCACGGATTTCCACATGCTACGATCCTGGCATACTTCTTTCGCTTCCTCAACTTTCATTAATGTATTCATGCATACTCGCCGGCTATAGGTGCTTTTAACCTGGCCTTTATTTAAGACATCTGCCATTTGGTCGCCATAAGTCCGCCTAGGTCGACCCTTACTAGCTTTTCCATTCACACTCGATTCATATATCTGTTTTGTCAGTCTCCTATCATCCATCCTCTCTACATGACCGAACTATCTAGGCATCCCTTTTTCAATTTTGGTCACTACATCTTCTGTCACACCACAACGTTCCCGTATCACGTTGTTCCATACTTTATCCACTAGCGTTACCCCAGCTATACTTCTCAAATCTTATAAAATCTGTGTAAAATAATTTAAGGTCTTTAATTTTTTATAATGTAAAACGCAATACTTTTTAAGGTATGAAACTTATTTACCACTTAAGCTATCTAGTACAGAATTCATTACTCTTAATCCCAACTTGGCATACTTATAGAAAACACTCTAAAATTATCGTGATGTATATGAACGAGGTCGAGACTTAAGGCTGCGTCGTACTGAATAATACTTTATAATCTACTAGCAGACGGCCACGGCTTCACCTGTACCAAATTTTATACTCAAACCTTTCTCGACAACCCGTCTATCCATAGTAGTTTTTGAGTTTATCGCGAATAGACAGACATACAGACAGACAGACAGACGCTGTGGAAGGAGATTGTTGTATAATATGTAGTGACTATACTCACTACATAACACTGTGGCAGATAAAAATCCCAATAGCCACCTACACGTCAAAAGAAACTTGTATTTCATGAATAAGTATCTGAACATTATATAGGCTTTAACATAGTAACAAGACAATATCGAAATAAAATACCGTCTTTTTACCCGATTGCGTCAGCGAGGTTTATGTTTTACGTACGTAGGATGTTTGTATGTATGGATGACTGGATGTGTTGCTATTAATGTGGTCTCAAATGAAAAGTATTTATCCCATGAATGTCCCAGGTAACATACAAAAAGAATAAAATGTACTTATACCTATCCTGGCTTTTTGGTGTTAAAATTGATGCCGTATAGTCTGGATAATTCTTTGGGAAACGTACCTACGTCTTTATATCTGTATATACGTAACTACCTACCTCTGTAAATCATATTATTTTGAATTTATAATTACGCAATCTCTTAATTATGAATTCTCTGTTCACTTGGATCATGTTTTTATTTTACATTTCTTGACAAATCTGGTAAAATATTGATTCTTCTTCTTAAATATAAAAAATTACACCTATTTACAGGGTACAAATAAATGGCTGACAATTAGATTAGATTAGATTAGAATAAACTTTATTGTACACCAATTAAAAATCATAGAATACAACAGATGCAGGATGTACAAAGGGCGGCCTTATCGCTAAAAGCAATATTTTACAGGCAACCTTAGGATGGACAGTTATTTTAAAGAGACAAGCGTTAAGGTAGGTACTCGTAAAATGATGTTCAGAACTGTCGCTATTGGGTTTAAAGTGACATGATGTTAAAACAATTATGGTAGAATTTTCCTAGATACCTACAAATTACATTACTATAATTTAAGTAAATAAAACTGATCGACAATGTTATTAATAAAAATGTAATTAATTATAAAACAAAAAGCTCTTAAAAGCTTTCATTTTGAAACTCCGTAGGGTAGGGGTGGCGCCCCTCAATTATTATACGTATCTAACTATAAATGCAGTCATTGTATGTTTTCGGTAACAATCTATAGGCACGAGTTATGTGAATTACATTATAAATGTGAATAATTAAACTTTCATGTACGTTTAGATTGAGAAAATGAATTCATACTACGTATAAACTCTTTACGAAATTATAAAAGGCATCAATAAAGTCAGGACAGTAAAAATAAAATATTGAAACCACTCAGGTTTACAAGAAGATGTCTATAAAAATAAACGGTGGCAATTTCAGTGAAATACTGAACATCTAAATAGTACTAAATGAAAGGTCAACTACGGACGGTTGGACATTTTTATAACTTGACATAAATCCGTGAGTGCCGCAAATGTGGTAACAAATTGCTAACATACTCGTACCAACCGACTAGAAAAAAATGTTGTTTAACAGCGGCAGTAATTAGTCACGGTTGGGGAACTAAAGATAAGAAAGGTTTATACTTGCATCTAATTTAACTTTGCGTTTAAAGAACTGGTTAGAAATATAATTCAATCCCAGGCCTAATATTAAATTTAATTTAGAGAATGCTTGTTTGAATTTTTTTGGTTGTAAATTGGAGTAAAATGAAGGAGCGTCCCGGCGCGGGACGGAGTGGAGAATAACACATGGGGTGCAGCGAAGGGTGCGGCGGCGGGGCGGCCCACTGAAAAGTGCGCGGGTGGGGCTGAACAAACTCGCGGGGACACACAGGCGCGACATGCTATGTTTCCACATTTTTGATTGGAATATAAATACATTTTACAAGTAAATTAAAAAAATATGTAACACTACCGTAGTCATAACATAACGAGGAAGATAACGCATCGAACTATAACCTCGTCCTCTTGGAACTCTGCAAGCCCTGGACCGTCTTGCTTTCACATTAATAAGGTTACAAAATTACTTGACACGCATAATGCGACACGCTATGTTTCTACATTTTTGATCTACTTTGTGATACCTAAACAAACAAATAGACACGAAGAAAAAAAGCGGTTTCGTTACTTCGCTCGGTTCATTCACTCGTTCAACTAAATAGGTTTAGAAGTTTAGACGTTCGTTGTTAGTGATTTGACTTTTCTTTCATTATACAGTTATTGTAAAAACAGAACATAACAATAGCATCACTAAACTAGTTGTTAAAAAACAATACAGATAAGAGTGTAAAATAGAAAGTGTGTCACATTCACGTTCCAATGAAGACGCATCCGCTCGTAAATCTTACGTAAAGTATTTATTTACGATAAGTAAAAATATGATAAGTTTTAAAATGTGTAAGGAAATTGGAACATTGCACGACGCAACTGAATGTCCCTATAGCATGTACTCTCAAATAGGGGAACAAGCATTTTAGCATTACCCCCTTGCACAACTCTTCCCGCGGGGAGGGGGTGGGCCCACGGCGACGTAAAAATCAATATGCTGGAGTTGTTAAATCACGCTTATAAACGAGCACTCGTCTTCATTTCATTCCTGAAATTGCTCAAGTATATAAAAATTTACTTTTCATTAAAATTCCTAGTACAACTACGCACAAATTCGTATGATATTGCCGTTTTATAATTCTTATTCCTCTACTACTTAGAGAGAGAGCGCCATGGAGTAGGTAGTTGTTCGATTTATTTTGAGAAAGGGTTGTCTATTATTAGATTAGGTACCCTGATGAAAGTGGAACGACACCAAAAAGAAAATAGAATCATCACTGCATCCCTAATATCTAACATAGAAACCTACATATAATCACGCCTGTTTTCTTGAAGGTGTAGAGCAGAGGTGTATTACTTCTAAGTTTGCTTTTTTGTTTCTTGTCCATAGGTTGGCAGGTTCACCACTTGCAGCTGACCTTGACTATTTAATACAAAAGTACCACTCATTTCCTAGTAGATTTAAGTAGATCATTCTGGGAACCTTCCCAGTCAGTAATGACGAGCTGGATTTTATATCCTATACTATATTTTGTAAATACAAATGAAAAAGTGAGAAGCGAACGGCTATCATGGTATGGACATGTTATGAGAAGAGAGGAAAGTAACGTAGTAAGAAAGGTGCAAACCGTGAATGTAGAGGGCTTGAGGAGTCGGTAGACCCAAGAAAAGATGGATGGAATGCGTGAAAGAGGATATGACCAGATAAGGAGTGACTGAGGAGATGACGTGTGACAGGGAGGTATGGAAAATGAAAATATGTTGCGCCGACCCCAAATAATTAGGATATGGGCAGGCAGATGATGACGATATTTTGTAAATATTGAAAGTACTTACTTAATTTCTTAATGCAACATACCTACCCAAGGCACTGATGAAATAATAGTGGCCTAAGGTACAAATATTTGACAATTAAGTGTAACCCAATATTGTCATAAATATAACTTTGATTTGTAACTTCACACAATGATGTAAAACTGTTTGACATATCTTAGATTCTGATAAACTATTTTTATACTATACTTAAAAGTACGTTTCTGTAAGACATGAAAAAAACATTAAATTAAAAAAGTAACAATAAAGGTTACATTTAACAACAGTTTGATTAAGGCAGTACTTAAAGTAATTACATCGTAAATAACTGACATTCAGAGGTTTAATATCCTTTTTTTTCTCAGCGAGTTAACTCCACCCCTCGAGGCAACAAGCTAAAGCTCTGTTGACTGTCTTATAATTTGTTTTTATATCGTTTTATTTTAGATTTGGGTCTTCTTAATTCAACTTCCAAGTTTTAAACTTCACATTAAGTCTAAAATGAATTTATTTACTTTCTCGTCTCGTGTTCAAACTTTTTTTGTAATTAAAGAGAGGATATGACTGTGTTGCGGTAAGGAGTATTGTGTGCTTATTCTATATCAATACATCAGTTTGACTTTGAGAAGAAATTTGAATGTGTGAGTGTAAGGAATATGTGGTTCTGGTATACTAGAGTCAGTTCTGTACTTGTTCCTTGATAAAGGACCTTGGAGTACTCGAAATTAGAGTGCGCACAAATTATTAGGACACTTAACAGATTAACATTACTAGTGATCATTTATAAGTTATTATATCTTCACATCAGTATATTTTGGTAAAATTTGTGTAGATTCAATGCGAATTCGACAAATTCTATTCTATTTTATTCGACAAGTTCACGAACTGACAAAATGTGCAAACTCTAAGCAGCTCTACTGTAAGCAAATTATTTCATGTAGCCAGAAAAAAATGGAATCTCTTAAACAAAGGTGCGCGATTTACTCAATAAGTTTAATATTCACTGTCTTCTCAGCTGAATTGAAACCATTATACATCGTGAAAGTGCCACCGTTTACAAAAAAAAATATTTTGGACTCAGTTTCGATAACAGAACCGACTGAAAGTATTACTTTGAAAAACAAACACATTTTTTAAAAAAAACCTTTAAATGGATGTAGTCTGCCTTAAAATAATTTTCTAGTGCTATCCAGAGGCGCTCGGCAATAGACGTAGGCAGCAGCGGCCTCGGAACGCGGAATTTAAAAAAAAGAAGTAACATTAATTTTAAGAATTTTACAAAATAAATGTGTTTGTTTTCCAAAGTAATATCTCCGTAGGTTCTGTTATCAGAGTTCAAAATATTTTTTGCAAACGGTGGTACTTTCACGGTGTATAGCAATGAAAAATGATATTGACCCAGTCTACAGGAATTCTATTAGAGAGATACAGATCAAATCATTCAAAGCATTAAATACGAGTATACTCTATTATAAATAAAACATTGTCCGACGACTCGTATTTATAATAAGAAAATACACCGTTTTGTAGGAATGCCGATAATATAATAGCCTTTATTATGAAGAGACTTTAGGGTTTATATTACGCGGATTATATGATAAAGGAAATCATGAAAAGAAAAGTTTGTTGTAAGTATTTACACTAGCTGCTTTAAAAAGGAAATAGCTTAGTACGATGCCCAAAGGAAAAGCAACCAACCTACTAAAGCAAGCAACTAACTTGATGTGTAGCAGATACTGGTAGAAAATGAGTTAGAGAAGAGTTTAAATGACTCAAAAGGGAACCAATTAAGTATTTAACGTTCTTTGAAATGCTGTCGTTGCCAAATTTAACATAAAAACATGCCTAAAAAACTCTCCTGGTTCAAAAAGGGATTAAAATGGCAATTAATCGTTATGTAACAACACATTTGAGAATTAACGAGGGTGAAAATTATAAGCTTATTTTAAAGTAAATATTGATGTATTCCGACAATCCTAACAAACTTCTATTGTCAAATATTTTTTTAATAATTGATAGAGGGCTTCGCCGAACTTTCTTCTTTGAAATTATGCACAAGGACAGGGACCCTTCTTGTATCTATTTTTAATATGACCCACGGTACAAAGTTCTGCCCAAAATATTCTTTACATTATGTTGTAAGTTTGTGTGTTACTTATAATATGGCCGTAATAGCCCGCCGGGCGCCACTGGAAATACGTTCTGCTTGTAACCAGAGACGCCCGGCAACGGACGTTAGAGCAGCCGCGGCATTGGGCCGCGGAATTAAAAAAAAAATGGCTGTAATAAATATGTTAGAACATTTATTGTACACCAGCGGACTCAAATTTAAGAAAGTTTGTACTGCAATGGACATTAGATGATTGATTTTTGAAACACTTATTACTAACTAACTAGCTGTACGTCCCGAGTTCAGTCGGGTGATAAATCTGTATTTTTTAATGAAATAGCGAGTAGCATCCCAAGTCTCTGGTTACTACTTATAACATAAGATATCTGCAAGTGATAGTCTCGTTAAACTAGGTCCAGCCATCTCAGAGCTTAAAAAAAAAACAAACAAAAAGTATGTGCTTTTTTTATAAATACCTACTTACCGTACACACTCATGTATTTAGTAAAAGGTTGTTAATCTGGAATAAAAAACAGATACTTCAATTTTATTTATGGGGTCTCACATTGTTCGTATATATTGAGTTAGTGATGCAACAATGATTTGGCTGGGGCCTGTATGGTGGAAAACTTCTTCGATCTGCAGTATAAACACTGTTTCATTTAGTACTGCTGGACCAACGGTTGCTCTATTGGGTAAGCTTCCTCTAATCACTCATCACAACATTATATAAGATACTGTAAGCACGGCGTGATGTAGTTTGACTTACTAGTCTGAAATGAACTAGTCAAAGAATCAAAGAATCAATTTCTTTTATTCAATTTATAGTCCGGTCAATTTAGACATTCGAAGGTGCATAAAGTCCCAACAAGCTGAAAATCAGTAAAATTGTTCAGAACAGAACATAAAAATTTAAAAGTTCCCCATCATTCCCGTGTGTGGAAATTTTTTTATTCGAGGTCAAAGGTTCAAAAAATGAATTTTTCGCAATTTTATCATAAAAGTACCCTTGTCAAAAATTGTAGATCTTAAAATTACCTATAAAAATGTATCAATATTTTTTCCTACGAGCCACCGTTTCTGAGATATCTATTTATACAAATGGGAAATGTAATTTTCCCCCCCCCTTAGCTCTCGAGAACTGCTTATGGTACAATGATGGTTGACCCCTCTATGGATAGCCCTCGATCTGGAGGCAAGCCAAAAATAGAAATGTTCTGAACAATTTGACTGATTTTCAGCTTGTTGGGACTTTATACACCTTCACTCTCATTTTTTGGTCTAAATTGACCGGACTATTAGGTACATTTATGTTACAAAAGTTTACAATTTCATGTCAAGCAATATTATAAAAATACTAAATTAAGTACATAAATACCCACACATATGGCACCTACATGTCCGAAGGGGCAGGCAGAGGCGCATTACACACCCACAATTTGCCAGTATTTTTAGTCCTACGTAATAGGGGACAAGCCTATTGCCGGCACCGGGCACACATAATGGGTTATGTCCAAAATGGCCGAATGAATTTAATAAAAAGTAACCGTTATATTGTAATGAAAAAAATATGAAACCCGTTGCCTTGCGATGAAATGTTGATGAAAGGCAACAAAATCTTACATGCGAGCCGCTATGGCACAATCAATTAAAGTCCTGGGTGTCTCCGACTATTGGGCGTTTCGGACTATCGGGAAATTAAGAACATAAACAAACCATTTCAAAATGATTGATGAGTGAATGAACCACTCTATCCGTTAAAATCCGTTGCGTAGTTTTAAAGATCTAAGCATACATACGGAACGGGTGACTTTGTTTTAGAATATGTAGTGATGATGAAAAAGGTCAGTTAGGTTGTCTTTTAATTACTATGACTCTAAATATTGTGTCCAAATATTGCGCGGCAAGAGCGCGGCAGCAACACGCGGCATGGCCAGGACACAATTCTGCCGCGCTCTAGTTAGGACAATCCGACGAATGTTTGCGCGGCAATATGCGAGACACGCCGCGGCTATTAGGACTATTTCGTTCCAAAGGTCTTCGCGTTTATTTTTATTAAAATATTCTTTATGTTGAGGATTCCACAACTCCTGAAAATTAAATGAGCCATATAATTAAATTAGTCTAATTGATGTTTCATTGTCCATTTTTGTGAAGCGCAAACACATCCAGACACGATTACCGACGAACGATACTGAGCAATGATTGCGCGCTCGCAGCTGCCGCGCGCGGCAAACGTCCAACTAAAGCGCGGCACGCCTCGCGCGGCAGCCGCGCGCACTTGCCGCGCAATATTTGGACGCACCTTAAGCATTCGTAGAATGGTGACTAAAGCGTTAATCTTGCGTTTTGACGACGTAAGGTCTATCCCCGTTCACCACACTTCTGACATGAACCTACTCCTAGCACAAACACTTTTGGCTCAGCTTAAAGGGGAATGCTAGTAACTCGTATTTGCGATTGCTTCTTCTTTTCCTTTTTTTTCTTTTTTAAAATAATACTAGCAATCGCAATAAAATTGGAATGTAGTCCAATCTAACTGCGATTGCTAGTATTATTTAAAAAAAACCTACTGTATTGAATACTTACCTATTTACAAATTAGACACACAGTATCAGAAGTCTGAACAATATCTAATAGTACTAAATACCTATTGAGTACCTACCCAGCCCAGCGATGGGGGTAAAGTTCGTCCAAACAGCTAGGTAGCAGTCTGACAGGTGTCAGTAGGAGATCACTGAATTTAAGTAAGTACGTAGTCCGATTTTTCGCGCGTGGCAGGTGGCTTTTTCGGTTACCTCTGGCGCTCCGCAAAAATCCGGACACTCACATACCGAACAACGTTTCTTGTCCTGCACCTGGAGCTAGTTAGGAATAACTAGTTCTTCTGTGCGAGACTATCAACTAATCAAGCTTTACCTTGACATTGGCGAAATCATCAATGAACATCGATGGAGCCACGTTTTTAAAGAAAGAAGAAAATAAATAAGTACGTAATACAGTTTTTAAACATACAGTGTATTACTCGTATTATCTTGAAACTCGAAACATCTGAACGTATTCAGATCAAAACTCAACATTTGCTGCAGATATTATTTTAATCACCAGTTGCCAAAGTTAATGAAAGTCCTGAAAATTCCGCAAAATCGATTCAATTAATTCAAACAAATACACAGACAACAAAAGGGAAGAAGTACGAGCATACATCCCATACAACGTCTCGGTATGAAAACACGACGTCAATAACATATACGTTAGGTACCTACGTAAGTATATATAGGTATCTAAACTCGTTCAAGTAAGCGTACAATTTGTATAGGCATTATGTATTCGTTTAGATCACACGTACGATTGCTTTCATTTCTTGCTTGTTTCTTATATATTGGTAGCTTCGATATTTGATTGTTTGCGTCGATAAAGGCAATAAAGTATGTATTAGATTTATGGTATGTTTTGTAAGTCACTTTGTGCCTTGTAGAGTAAAATTCAAGACTACTCAGTGTCTTATTTGAAGGATAGAAAAAGCTTATGTTTAAATTCGAGAAAGAACAGGTTGTTATATTTCAGGTCTAATTGGTAAGTACCAAATAGGCTCTACAAGAAGGCAAACATAAGGATAAGGAAGGCCTCTATTACGTGGGACTAATTTCATAACTGGCAAAATGTGGAAATGTAATATGCTTCTCTTCTGAGGGAATGTATGTACTAAAAAGATGTTAGTGAATGTGCTCTTCCTTCAATGGATTACCAATTTCTACTCGTGCCCCGAGCTGTCTGCATATTCCAAGGACGATTGCTATCTCGTGAAACTATGTGCAATGCCAAAAATAATAGTATTCATAGTGCGCGACAAATCCCACAAAATTATTTTGAACCAAAAGTAAAATACATTTAGGTACGTCTCTTGAGTCAAATTGAACCTACGTAATTACCTAGACCATGTTCCATTTCTGTAAGATAATATATATTATAATATAACCATTATTATTACATAATTGAACACACATTATAGTCGATTGAAACGATTGTTTCACAAAATATAATTTTAGTCGAATTAATTAAATTTAGGTTGTATCGATTAAAAGTTGAGAAATACAATCGGAAATATACTTTCCCCACATCCATAATTAAAAGGGTAGAATGATGTAATATGTTATTATCGCGATAAAACATGAAATAGTTGCCTAAAAGTAAAAAGTAATATTACTTGTCCCGTTAAAGTGGGTCACCCCCTAGCCCCCACGGGTGCCCCCCGCGCCCCGCCCCACCCCCGGTGCCGTCTCTCGTCCGCCTCGCGACTGTCCCCACTCCCCACACAACCCCCAACATTCATTGTGCCGCAATATATTTCTTTTTATGTGCAAACAGAAAAGTCATTTATTTAAATTTTCTCACGAATTCGTATACCAATTTTATTTTATTATATTATCTGTATCACATTTAGAGTGCCATATGTGTATTACAGTATCAACACGTTCTCCTCGTAGATGTCTTGGTGCTTATGTAGAATTGAAATCTGCCGAGCGTGGCCAAATTTGATTTCATAAACATATTTTATATTAATTGTTACCCATTAAACTTTATTACATTTCATAAGTATAAATCTTGTAGAGAAATATTTCATAAAACTTCGTCTCATTCTAGGAAGTCTGTGTTATAGCTATTGTGTTCCCGTGTAATTAAATTTAAAGCTCTCAACGTAGAAATGAATAATATTAAACTCAATTGCATTGCAAAGGTCAGAAATTTCTGACTTCGTTTTCTGAGAGAATGGTTATAGAGAAAGTTTAGGTAAAACGAAATACCTCTCAGTGTTTATTTTTAAATATAAAAATGCCTATCACACACTAGCTGATGCACACAGCTCCGATAATAACTTTATGTGGTTATTTTCCAGCTGTTCGATTTTGATGAAACGAGCGAAGTTTTCCTAAAAACCTGCATAAAATACGTTCAGAAACTTAGAAGTTATCCTGTAAGGAAGTAACAGTCGTGTTATGTACAAGATTTGTAGATACTGTTTATTTTCTTGTAAAATAGACTTTTGGAGCTTTGACATACCCGAGCTTCGTTCGTTGATCAGCAGGTGAACCACGTACAGCTGAGGTCACACTTACCTAAGATCTTCTTAAGATGCCAGTACAATCGTTATGAATTTAAATAAATACAATTAAAATATGTACATAGTGTCAACTAATATTAAAATGCTACGATAATCTACGAGTGCTACGACATTGCTACGCTTCATTAACGACAGTCTTTTAAAACAGTAATTTGTAGTGTAACTGTTACAAAAGTGAATATACATGCTTCTATCTACTTCTTTACCTACAAGCTAATAAGTACCTATTGTACGAGTATATACCTACCGACTATACAATAGATAGGTATACGTAGGTCACACTATAAGTTTTGCGTAACTTAAAAAAACAACATGTTAAAACCAAAATATTATGTTTATTGCTTTTCAAAATACTCTCCTTTACATTACAAACATTTTTTCATGCGATCGAACCACTTTTTAAAACAGGAGGACCACAGATCTGAAGGCATGTTTTCTACGTGCTGATTGAACGCTATCACTGCCTCTTCGGAGTTGGTAAAAGTGAAACCTCTCATCAAATCTTTGATTTTGGGGAAAATACAGAAATCACAGGGTGCTAGGTCGGGGCTATGCGCAGAATAGGTGACGAGTTGCACTTTTTCGGAAGCTAAAAATTACTTTGTTTTGTTGGCCGTGTGTGAAGAAGCGTTGTCATGATGTAGGAGAACGCGGCTTTTGGGTCGTCTTTCGCGAACTTTTTCTAACACCCTGGGTAAACAAATGGTAGAATACCACTCGGCATCAACACTCTTTTGATCTTCAAGTGGAATTGTACAGATGGGACCCGTAGCTGAGAAAAAATACGCGATCATTTTTTTACCAACGTTTCTCGCCTGCCTCACTTTTGTTGGCTTGTTCTCATCTTCAAACACCCATTCACAAGATTGCTGTTTTTTTTCGGGTTCTAAACAACAAATCCACGTTTCGTCTCCTATGACAATGTCATAAACAGCATTAGAATGTCCGTCGTCGTACTCCAGTAGCATCTGTGAGCACCATTCCACGCGAGCCCGCTTCTGCTCCGCTGTCAGTTCATGAGGGATCCAACGACAACAAAGTTTCCGAACTTTCAATTCTTCGTGTAAAATTTTCTGGATTTGATTCATACCAATTCCCAATAGTCCTCAAATTGTCTCATAGGTAATCCGTGGGTTTTCTTCAATTAACCGCTTAACAGTAGCCATATTATTTTCGTTGACGGCAGTTGAAGGCCGCCCGTCACGAAATTCGTCATGTAAAGAAACTCGACCTCTCTCAAATTCAGCAAACCATCGCCTCACGGTGCTCAAACAAGGTGCTTGTCTCCCAAAAGCATTTTAAAGACGAGCGGCACAGTCTTGCGGAGAGAGAGAACTTTTAAAATCATAAAAAATCATCGCTCTAAAATCTTTTCGACTTAATTCCATTTTCGTTGCATACGTAGAACTTTGATGTGTGATAAAAAACTTGTTTTTTTTTATTACTAAGAAGGTTGCAACGTTTAAAAAAATATAACATTCGAAATTCAAATAGTTCCGATTAGCTAGAAGTGCAAAACTTTTAGTGTGACCCATGTATATACATGTCGAATTAATATACATATAATCATGTCTGCTTCTGGTAGGCAGAGGCATAATTTATACACCTACTTTCTGCCGCATGGACTGCAGAGATCCTTTTTTATGTGTAACATCTGTCCTGGCTTTTGGAAATTTTGTTTGAAATTCAAAATTTATTTGCACTATAGAAAGTTCATAACAACTCTGTAATTCAAACTCTGAATTACAGAGTTGTAATGAACTTTCTATAGTGCTCGGTAACAGCGGTAGGCCGGCCTCTATCACGTGACATCAAAAAAAATGGCCAATGACTGGGTGTGTAATGTACATCTGCCTACCAATTCGAGGATATAGGCGTGATGTATGTCTGTCTGTCTGTCTTTTAGCTAATAACTTTAATGAGCGAGTCACGTAATAGGAAGTCTATTACCGCTAACTTTTATGTTGACCTAGTACTCTTTTTTAAGTCCGTATTCCATGGCCACGGCCGCACCTACGTCCATTGCCGAGCGCCTCTGGTTAGCACTAGGAAGAATTTCCAGTGGTCAATAAGTGCCCTGCGTTAACTTAAGGCTACATATATGACAAGCCTTATCGTCACACGCTATCCAACGCGGGCGAACCTGTGGGTACGAGTATCAGCTAGCATCTACATCAATATTAGTGAAGACAAGGGTAGCATTCTTACATAAAACTTAATAATAGTCTGGTGAAGATAAAACTATAGCTTTTACTTTCACATATTCCAAAGATGCTTTTTCAGGTCCCACGTAAAGGGTGTAGAGTCTGGACTTTTACGAAGATTAATTTTGCTCTGCATCGGATTCGGAAGGGGAGAAGAATCTGGTCTACGAGTTTATAGGATTACTGTAGATCATAAAGTCAGTCTAAATAGATAGATAATAAGGTACATATATCAGAATAAATTTTGTTTTAAAATTTGTCACTTGCATTTCATGGATTAAAATAACCCTTCCTTGGCAGCCGGGTAAACAGTTGACTTATTTCACCATAGATACCTGGCTGTTGAAATTGGGTTTCATTTACAGAGTGTTTATGGATCTTCTGTAATGCCCGGTAACGGCAATAGGCTTGCCCCCTATTACATAAGACCATCAAAATAATTGGTAAAGTGTGGGTGTGCACCTCTGCCTACCCCTTCGGGATATAGGCGTGATGTATGGCTGTCTGTCTGAATTAATAAATCATTTAAGCCGTTACACCAGTATGTGTACGAAATAAAACAGCATGTAGACCTTAACAAACTTACTTTTCTTTACAAATAAAATAGCCGGTTAGACCCCGTTGTGAAGCAATCATCATTTGAGTTGTATGTAAACAAAATGCTTCTCAGCTTAATTACAGACAGTAGTCGTCAATCAGCATGATTGGCATACACAAACAAGTAAATTACCGGTGTCCGTAGCTAAACAGTCACATTCGGTGCGAGGAAATAGCGATAAAAAGCAAGTTAGCGCGTTCATTCATGTTTGAACGGCCGCGTGTAGGCGCGCACTTCGTCACTCGACACGGCACGAATACCATCCATGGCGCGTCGCCTCGCCTCGCACCTTGTCACGTCACACTACGCATTCTTTTATAAGTTGGGGCTCGCCTCACCACATGCATATAGTGTATATAATCAATTGAAACATGAATGGATACAACTGTGTTTCAGACAGTACATTTATATCAATACACACCGTTAAAAGCGAATGTTATATCCGGTGCCTTATGACGAAGTGTTAATCCAAGTAGCATCTAAACTAGCATTCTGGTTTCAGTTTAGACGACATATTGAGCTGAAAGACGCGAGATATGTTGCATATTTGCCTTTACTCATTGGTAAATCTTAATGTAAATCGTCCAATCTCAGTTAAAGTTGTGAAAATTCAAGGAAACGACGTCGCTTTAGTTTCATTGAGTTGAGATATAAACAAGAGTGTGGCGCACGAGTGCGGGCTGGGTCACTTAAAGTTAGTGTCGGCTCGTAAACGTATCGGCCAGGCGGGGGCTACTGAACGTTCACCGCCGCCCCGCGGCGACCGCACTCGACACGCTGCCGCACGTCGCCGACGCTCTGAATCGCACACGTTGGTTTATACTGGATATGCCCACATTTTGATATTATCTTGGGTTGCGAATTTTATACATAGCATTAAGTATGATTTTTGATGAATGCAGATAAAGTTACACGCCCACAAGTTCTGAACATATTGCTGGTGTATTTCGTTGACTAAGTCTACTAAAGTTTAATAAACACCATTCTTTAATACTCATTAGTTTTGAATAAACTACAAATATTTGCTAGTGAACTAGATAGTTGGTGGATGATAGCTTAATAAGTTAGACAACAGTAACTTATACAAACAACTAGGTATAATAGCTATATTGAGTAATATAAGATTACTCACCATGATATACTGGAAGAACGTGAAATGTTTCACTGTCTGTTCGCTTAGGTCTTTTAAACTACTCAACGGTTATTAATGCAGTTTTCAGTAATAGTTAGAGTGATTCAAGAGAAAGGTTTATATAGGTCTGTAGATATACTAGCGGTTGGCTTCCCACGGGTGCATTAGTGATACTAGTGTGGATAGGGAACGAGAAAACTATTAATACTGCGTATGAAGGTATCTTAAAGTTAACTAAATATTAAATTAATAAATCTAATGAAAGTAAAAGAAACATTATTGTTAAATTATATTACAGAATTAATAATTGATATAAATAAGTTGTCTGAATACACATAATTTTCTAAACACGAAATCGCAAATAACGGTTTTTGTTTCAGGGCATGTCCACAATAGACTCCCCTGGGAAAGGCGGTGGCGGCGGCGTTCCGACAACAGACAGCGGGTGTCAGCCGCCACGTGCTACCCAAGGCCACTCGCTTAGTGTCAAGGTCATTGCCACTCCAGCTCAGTACACGCGGCACCCACGCCTCTCCTGTCACCACAAATAGACCGACCTACTCTGAACCACTATGATCTACCGCAACAACTCGACACGAGCCCGGCACTCGTACTCCCATGGGCTGACACGTCGGCGTCATGTTTTTGATAGTACATGCTTATGCTTTTGTACTCGTTCAGCTTAACTCTTCTATTGGTCGTTGATCTGGTGTGTTGTACTTTAAACCATTTCAAACGACTGCTATCGCATTGCCCAAGCCAGCGTCAGAACTTCTTCGATAATACACAAGTGACTTAGAATGCATGAGACTTATCACCCAAGTGTGTCCTTTACAGTGGAGCCGATATTAATTAGTGCCCAATTGTCTATTTATTAGTGCTTCAAATCACACGTTAAATTTCGGTCCTGGTTGTCGGTATAGCCGTTCGATCAAGGTAGAGGCCCAAGAGAGAGAGGCTGGCTACTAACTGTACGATAAGAAGAAAGGATATAATTACACTTTCAATTCGCTAACCTAGCAGGCGATTACGTATTTGAGCCGTTTGGGGTTGCGACATTAGGGTTACGGGGTCCGAGCGAGCACTCGCTGCCTTTTTGAGGCATCGCTAAACATCTGATCGATGCTTCTCAGGCCCAGAAGGATGTTTGTTCTTGGTTCAAAGAACTAGTATCGCCGTCTAACGTAGCAACGCAGCCAGCATTCTGGGAACCATACAGTAAACAAAATAAGGAATGAGGTGGAGCACTTTTTTACACGATCTTTTCTTTCTGCATTTTAACTACCGAGTAGATTACTGCGGTAAGCATGAAGTATGCCTTTAAAGAATGTGTTATCACGACCAGATGAAAGACTTTAGATCTGGGACTTGTGGAACAACTTTACCATTTTTAACGAAAGTATAAATGTGTCTAATAAAATAATTCTCCATGATACAATTAACAATGGTGCGTATCATTCATTACGCACTAACTTCTATGGGATCGAAATCGGATTCGGAAATTAATAAAAGTTACACGTTGTAGTTTAATATTTGATTTGTGAGTTTTGTGTGACATTTACTCGAATGAAACGCGTATTGCTTGTAGATAGATGCAGTAACAGAACTGCCAGCGTAAGTATCTACTTATTTTTTCTCAAGCATATTTCTACGATTATATCGAACCATAATTCAAAGAGATACCTACCTAATTGAGTGAGAAGTCGTGGCTCAATGCAACTTCACTTATCTTGTGAGGGCGTAATAAGCGCCCCTGTCTACCCCTTCGGGGATAAGGGCGTGATTTGTGTCTGTCTGTCTACTTACCTTATAGTGAGGTAAAACGTACCCATGCTGTTGATAAGGTACAATATAATTGCTTGCTAGATGCCCTTTGGGAAATTAATTTTCTTCAGAGCTCTTAGCTTCTTCAATGTTTCATTACTTTCTCAGATAGGTAAGACTTTTTAATGACATGAAAATTGCAAAGTTTGAGTCTCAGCATATTATTATTCCAAGCGTGTTTTGTCTATATTTACTTCGAGATATTTATTTAGATATATATTTGCTCTTGTTAATAATTATCATCATTCGCCTCTTCCTATTCCTAAATATATCCTTCCTTTACGGTTATAAAAACCACATAAATGACTCAAGTACGTAAGTAGGTACTACAATTTGACGATTTCTTACCAAGGATGTTGTAATTTATCTGAAGAAGCAATAAAATATAGGGAAAATAAACTCGGTTGAAACTTAACAAATTAAGTTTCTTGAAATTCTGAAGATTTCACAAGCTTAACTTGGTCTAATTCTAATTGAACAAAAGTTTGGAGGCAGAATTCTTAAATAACTGCACCAACAGCCACGTTCATTTAAAATTTTTGTGATGAATAATGCAATGAACAACCGAGTTCAGAGAAATAAATACCCATATATTAATTTATGAGAAACAGTTTTGAAGACATCATTTGTTTGCTTTTGCAGTTGATTTATACTTTCCGTAATGTAAATCATATATCAACTCAACAACATTAGTATATTAAGAATTCTACCAGTAAGAAACTAGGGTATACTAATACCTTGTTTAGGAGTGGGTTCACATCAGCTATAATGTTGCCTCGAATCGAACTTACTTCGACAAAGTGACCAACGACCAAAGACCAACGCTTTCACGGCAGACCACAGCCGCTTACTATTAATATAGAGACTATTATGCAATCAAATCTCAAAGAAGGGATATGCATAAAATTGAAATTGTCCCTGTATCGTTATAGGTTGCAAATCCGCTGCCTTGGTGTCTCACAAATGTCTAGTACACGGGTCAAAGGGCACCAGGCAGCACAAATGAATTTTTTGATCCCAAGGATCCTGACAAATTCTATTTTACATCCCATTTAATCAGTGAGATATATTATACTAGGTATATTACTGTACAATATTCGTAAACATATTAAGTTCACGGGTCGGAACTCTAATGAATGACGTCAAATTAATCTCTAAGCTCAACAGAAAACATTACTGGAACCTTAATTCGCGATTAAGGCAAACATAGTGAGCGGGGTGAGTGGTGGTGTGGAGACGAAGGCTCTGCGGAGTCAGTGCATGTGCGGGTGTATGGCGCAGGGGAGCGAGGCGTGAGCGGAGGGAGGTCGGGCGCGCCGCGGGCCGCCACTTCTCTGTACTCGAGGAGCCCCGGTACACCTCGGTTTCCGGCGGGTGCTCCCTCGCGGATTCGCAAGTCGCAAGTGTACCCTGCCGCGCCAGGCCCGCGTGCCGGCCACGTGGCCGTTCGCTCACCTACTGGCGACACCCGCTTTTTACACGCACTCCATTGATAAAGCCAGTACTAATTAAGTATCCGCTATTAAAGTAATTGACTTGTTTTGCTTTTTATGTGCATTTTTATTGTATTCTTAAATAATAATTGTATCACAATAAACTCACGCAAATATTTGCGAACGAGTAAGTTTTGCTATCTAAATTGTAATATTATACAAAGGGGTTAATAATTATATGTAAGATACCTACTTTTCATAAAGTTAACTACAGTAAACAAAGTTTATTGAATTTTCAAATTGGAACAAGAAGTAATAGTTAATTAAGCCTATTGAACAAAAATAAATGTAGTCTGAACAGAAGACCTAATCTTTAATTGGCATTTTAAATAATTACATTTAGTAGACAGAATCCATAGTTATTAGGAAAGTTACCGACGGCTCAATGTGGCTTAAGTTTGTGCTATCTTATTAAGTGCATAAAAGTTGAGTGGATGATATTTCAAAATAAAACTTTTAATTAAAAGATTAAAGCGTTTTATGCCGTTACTATATTTGACTCCAATAGTCATATTATAAGTCATAACTCATAACTTTGATGATATGAATCTTCATTGCTAATTTTTAACAATTTAAGAACATTATTCTCCTCTCTATATGAATTACCTATTTAACTTTTAGGTAGTGTTAAATTAATCAAATTTTAATAGTATCTTCTATAAAAGCTTTCGTTAAATAGTATACATATCTACTAATGATTATTTACTTCAAAATAGAAACCAGAACATTTGTGCGACGAACTGTAATCACATTTACTTAGTAAATGGACAGCAATTATAAAGTTTTGAAATTATTGAACAACCTGACAGTTGAAACAGGATGGAATCCATTCATGCCTTACCAGATGAACATGAAAGAGCATATAAACTCTACAATATGTACAAGGTAAGAATTATTATATTCTTCAATTTTAAATCTTACTGACTTATCAATATGTCTGTCCATATCTACCACTATTGTTGTTTCATCCATTTTGCATTTATATAGCAGTTTGCTCCCTCTAACGTACCCGTCTGGCTCTACAGACAGCCAACGAAAACTACCGAGTAGTTATAAGTATTTCACATACCCACCCTAAAGTGGCTCTCTATGATTTTGTATTAGATAAAAAGTAAACAACGTTATTTAATATCTCCTGGAATAAAGTTTATACCACAGATATAAGAATACTATACTAGTATTTGTCCATTTTGTTAATAATAATTGTAAATCTTTTTTTTTTTTTTTTTAATACCGCGGCCCAAGGCCGCGGCCGCTCTAACGTCCGTTGCCGGGCGTCTCTGGTTACTAGCAGAGGGTATATCCAGTGGCGCCCGGTGTAAATCTATACTTATAATAAATCTGTAGAAGTAAAAATTCTGTACATTGAAAATCTCAAAAAAATAAATGGCAGGGGGTGTTACTAGACCGACACCGAACTCAAAAATGTTGTTAAAAAAAATTTTTGTCTGTCTGTCTGGTTGTTCAGGCATCACGCAATAACTACCGGTTCGATTACGATGAAACTTAGTAAAACTTATTCATTAATATCCTGGGCACCTACTGGTTTACTTTTTATCTCGGAAAAGTATATACAATAAAAAACAAACTTAATTTTGCGGTTCGATCCCTAGACCCGATTACTGTACCAACCGCAAATAACAAGTTTGTCGTAGGTTACGTCACCTGCAGTGGAGTTCACTAAGGGGCGCTGCACATGGCTAAGATACTATAATATTTTATCTTAAGATACAATATCGCTCGCCATACAATTCAATGGACTACATGTATCACACACGACGAAGATAATAAATAATATTTCATATTTTCGTATCTTAAGATGAATTTGTATGGTATAATAGAGAATATAATAGAAGATATAATAGAGAAACTGTTGGAACACACGGTATGAACACAATAAAACCCAAAACAATGGTTTTTAGAACTTTTGTCTGTTTATCTGAATGTTTGAACACGCTAATCTCAGAAACGGCTTAACCGATTTGAATTTTTTATTTGAATTTGCGGTTTTCAGTAATGCGTTGTGGTTTATTCAACTTAACCAAAATCAAAATATCTTTATTCATGTAGGTCACAAAGTAACACTTACGAATGTCAAAAAAAGAAAATGCTTCTACATTTACATATTTAGCGCCAGATTCGCAAGGCAATAGGCAGGGCATTCTTTTTATACGCCAGTAAATACAATGACAATAAAAAGAGGGCAAGGGCAGTACGTGACCATGTGTAGACCAAGTGAACTTAAAAATTATGGATCTCTGTTATTCACAAAAAAAGTCAAATACTAGTTAAAGGTGCCACATAATCTCAAAGTACCCATACCTAACAATATCATAATAATAATAATTTAACAATATTAAGTGAGTTTCAGCAATAAAACAACATTTCAAACAGAAGTAGCCCCTATGTAGCTCGAGTGATGAGCAAGCAACTCATTGCCATTTCTCTGTAGCGTTTAGATAATCCTTAATAGTATAATATGCCTTTTTTAGGAGGTGTGTCTTAACAGCCACTTTGAATTTATTCAAAGGAAGGTTCATAACGTTTAGAGGAATTTTATAAAGTTAATACTATCAGGCGTTACTTTTCGGAAGTCCATAGTTAAATAAAATAAATCTAACTACTTTGCAATATTCCGCCACATGCAAATTACCCAACTCTCGTATTTATTCATGCACAAGTCCGTCCTCCAATCCCACTTAGGCCGAAAGAATAGAGAAATAATTTTGAAAATAGAATAAATATGAGAGTTGTGTTATCGTGCAAAAAATAATAAAAAACCTCGACACGTGTTTCGCCCCCAACCAGGGGCATCATCAGGAGATGTCGATGGCTCGGCGCACGGCGACCGAATGAGCCACAACTCGTAAACCGCACCTATTTATATCCTAGGTTTTTCATTTCTACCCACAACCATAATACCAAATTATTTTATGTCTACCCACCACCGTTGTTTGAATGACGTATACCTACCCGCAGCAAAGGGGAAGAGGCGAAATTAAGTTGATCATTTAAAATATTAGGGTTCAAGCGTCTATGTTTGTAGATTTCTAATTGTTCCAAAACCGAAAGCCTCAGTCCTTTGTTGCAGGTGTGCAGAACGTCATAAGTGTGAGGATTAGGTAGGGAGTGACCGGAGTAATTGAGGCTCGCCGCCTTCCAACTAAGTTGTCCATTACGCGTAGTTTACTATATGCTGTTCCCCCGGATCGTGACGTCCATCGGTATAGAGCTAGTAGTAGAAATAAGTGATGTATCATCGGCGAATAGAACAATGTCGCACAAGTTCTGTACATGGAATAGTAGATCATTAATGTAAACTAAAAATAGAAACGGACCTAGAGTTGATCCTTGTGGCACGCCCATAGCTACAGAAGCCCCTAAAGACCGACTACCATTGATATCAACATGTTGTATTCTATCACTGAGGTATGAGGTAACTAGGTCCAGTGCCGAATCTCTGATACCATAATAATTGAGTTTCCGTAATAGGGTATTATGTTCAACGCAATCAAATGCTTTGGAGAGATCGCAAAATATACCAATGGCTTCTTGCTTATTCTCCCAGGCATTGAAAATATGCTTCAGAAGCGTTACCCCTGCGTGAATGGTAGAACGACCTCTTGTGAATCCATAGTGCTCATAATGTAGTAGCATATTTGAATTAAAATGTGATTGTAATATAATTTTTTCAAAAATTTTACTAATGGCAGGTAGTATTGACATTGGTCTAAAATTACCAGGGTCGCTCTTTGATCCAGTTTTACATAAAGGTGTCACTTTACTGTATTTCATGAGATCAGGAAACACTCCACTATTGACACATTTATTAAATATTGCAGCTAGATGTGGAGATATATTCACAGTAATGGACTGAAGCAATTTTACAGAAATACCCCACAAGTCAGCTGTCTTTTTTGAGTTAAGCGACTTGAATACTTTTATAATATCATTGGGGTTTACATATTCAAAGCTAATTCACGCCGCTTTCCAGCATACGTTGAGCTTTAACTGGGCAAGAATTCAAGGAGCTAGTTATATTCGCGGGTATGTCTATAAAAAAATTATTAAAGGTTTGTGCTACATCTGGTTCTTTGTTAATGACTTTATTATCAATAATTAATTCAAAGTCATTGTCACGGGGCTTTAGGCGACCGGTTTCAGCATTAATTATATTCCAAGTCGTTTTGACTTTATTGTTGGACTGTTTAATCTCTCATATTTAACTCAACTCAACTTTAACTCAAATATAATGACTTGGCAGCAACACACGCATTTCTGAAAGTTTTAGAATAATCTTTAACATACTGAATAAAATCAAGATTAAAATTGTATTGCTTCATACCATATAATTCATACAACTTAGCTCTACTTTTGTAGATGCCAGTGGTTGCCCAGTCACAGAACTGGAGGTTTCCATTTTTATAAAAAGTTTTTGATTTAAATATATTGTCGAACTCAGATTTAATTGTATTAAACAAGGACTCATATAAGTTATTTGGTTCAACCTGGTTAAAGTCAATACTAGCAACTTTTGCAGAAACACTTTCATTAAATCGTTCTAGGCGATACTCATTAGCCTACATGAAATTTTATTTTCTTTAGCCGTGATATTGATGGGAAATACGACGCCCCAGATGGTCAGATTTGAAGTTACTTAATACCTCCTTTGTCAGGAGTTCACAGTTGCAAAATATATTATCTAGACAAGTTGCAGAATGTGATGTGATTCTAGTTGGCTCTGAAAATAAGTGTTGTAAGCCAAAGGAACTGAATAAATTGATAAATTTAATGCATTTAGGTGACTGCACAAGTACATCAACATTAAAATCACCACACACCACAACATGCTTTTTCCAAAGACACAATTGTTTCAATACATTTTCCATTACTATCTCAAATGAATCGTAATCACAATCCGGTGGGCTATAGACACAGAGGACAATGAGTCGCTCAAGCTCAACACAGGACAATTCCACAGTGCGCTCTATAGAAAAAGCAACAATATCTTTACGTTCTCTACGTTTTAAACTATTAGACACTAATATTAGGGAGCCACCACGAATAGCCTTCTTTCTTGCGAACGCACTAATAAGTGAGTAAAATTCACTGTTGAACAATAATTCGTGGTCTTTTAAGCAATGCTCTGTTATACAAAAAATATCAACATTGTGGTCCCAATGTAAAGGTCAATTTCTAAAAGTTTATCAGATAAGCCTTGAATATTTTGGTGTACTATGCTTAAACTACTAGACATAATATTATGCTCAACCGAATTACGTTCACTGCCATTCACACTACTACTAGGGGTCGGCTCAATTTCCTCAAAGGCCACAGGTCCCTTACCTTCGGGCATATATTTAAAATAAAGATTGCCAGATTTATTATCTATTGTCTTACAAACTAGTTTTTTTTGGATTGTCTCCAAACTGTCTATGTCAATATTATTCTGATCAATAAAAGCAGGTTGATGAGCCAATAATTTGGCTTGACTCATTACGAAATTAGCTAGCAAAGTAGCTACCTGTCGTCGCAAACAATTTGATAGAAATAACTATCCCATGTCAAGATATAGTTATTATTCAATACAATATTACAGTCAAATAATTCTACATTCCTACAATGTGTAGTCAAAGTATGTAGCTTCATATTAATTTTAATTTTAACATTTAAGGGTTGGTTTTCAATTGGTTCATAAATAAAAAAGTTATGTACTTAGATGTAAAGTCGGCGACACTTTATTGAGACCAACAGCTTTCCTGCATGTAACCAAAAGAATTCGAAGTCTTAACTAATTTGTTCTTAGCATTCCTCCTGAATAGGAACTGACGCTGCTTGAAATCCAGCCCAAGACTTTTAGTTTTGCTATTTATATTACATTTGTATCAGGTGTGGGTCTTAGGTTCGAAGGAGATTTGCAATTGGGTACACCTCTTACTGCAGGTGTTTCGTCAGCTCATGGAATTAAAAGAACTCTTTCCCGTTCTTTTAATTGTTTTACAAAATTTTTATACTTAGCTAGAAGAAATACAATTTTTCTTTTTATTATAAACCAACATTTTGCCAGTAGTTTTGTTGGTTCCACGTCCCATGGGGCCATTTATTTTACAACTATCACTATTTAATTAACAAAACTAAAATGTAAGATTATTGCATTTTTTTATAGATTGAAAAAATATACACAACGTCTTACCTAAACATACATACGGATATGCGTTTACATGAATAAGTGGATGCAACTACCTCTCGCTGCCACTCCCCTCACGATAGGGATTTTTTGTGACCTCTCCAAAGCGTTTGACTGTGTTGATCATAATACGCTTATTGCCAAACTGTACACCTATGAAATTCGCGAGTATGACCTACAAATTATCGAATCCTATTTACCGAATCATCAACAAAAAGTTGGAGTTGGGGGAGTAACGACTGGAGGTTCACTCGTTATAAAAGGGTGTATTGCAAGGACCCATTCCCAGACCTTTTTGTTTTTAGTTTCTATAAAAGATCTTCCCTATATGATAATGAAAATTTCTGATATTATAACTGTATTCGCAGACGATACTTCGCTTATATTCAAAGTAAATAGGAAAGTTCCCCATAGGGAAGAAATTCATAAAATAAAAAGCTTAAACTTGTGTTTTCATGCGATTGCCATGTCAATATCAACTATATTGACATGACAATCGTTTTTTATTCGTTCGTATTTTTTACTCGTATTTTTAATAAATAAATAAATATTTTGACATCTCACACAACGTCATCTAGCCATAACTAAACTATAAGCTTGTGCTGTAGGTCCTAGACAACTGATAAACATACTTATATATTTCTAAATAAATACATACGATAATATACATACATGAGGCACACTAAAAGTTTTGCACTTCTAGCTAATCGGAACCATTTGAATTTCGAATGTTATATTTAAACGTTGCAAACTTCTTAGTAATAAAAAGAACAATTGGAGGGAAATCATTTGTCAATTATTTTTTATCACACATCAAAGTTCTACGTATGCAGCGAAAATGGAATGAAGTCGAACAGCAATCTTGTGAATGGGTGTTTGAAAATGAGAACAAGCCAACAAAAGTGAGGCTGGCGAGAAACGTTGGTAAAAAAATGATCGCGTTTTTTTTCTCATCTACGGGTCCCATCTGTACAATTCCACTTGAAGATCAAAAGAGTGTTAATGCCGAGTGGTATTCTACCATTTGTTTACTCAGGGTGTTAGAAAAAGTTCGCGTAAGACGACCCAAAAGCCGCGTTCTCCTACATCATGACAACGCTTCTTCACACATGGCCAACAAAACAAAGTCATTTTTAGCTTCCGAAAAAGTGCAACTCGTCACCCATCCTGCGCATAGACCCAACCTAACACCCTGTGATTTCTGTATTTTCCCCATAATCAAAGATTTGATGAGAGTTTTCACTTTAACCAACTCCGAAGAGGCAGTGATAGCGTTCAATCAGCACGTAGAAAACATGCCTTCAGATCTGTGGTCCTCCTGTTTTAAAAAATGGTTCGAACGCATGAAAAAATGTTTAAAATGTAAAGGAGAGTATTTTGAAAAGCAATAAACATAATATTTTGGTTTTAACATGTTGTTTTTTTTAAGTTACGCAAAACTTATAGTGTGACCTAAACATTTGTGGATTACACAAATATTAGATTCGACCCGGGAATCAAACCCAAGACTCGTCGAGTCGTAAGCCGATGCACTACCGACCACGCCACCGAACCAGTTAAAACATAAAATATTTTTAATATTGATATGGTTACTATAACTAAGAAGGGACTAATTATTTAATTAACCGACTTGGTATGTAATGGATCTCACAACTTTTTACTGTAGAAGATATGAGTTGAGAGACTTGTCGAGTTTTTGTAGATCTCATCTCATCGAAAGTGAGATGGGATACCTTATAGGTACTTTTTAAATAACAATAATGGACTTTCTTAAAGCCTACTTATGAAAAGCCAATTTTAGTTTTTCTTTCATTTATACACTAAACTCCAGTAGTATTCAAAATTTGATGCGTCTATATCTAGAAAAAGTGCCTTAGAATTTTGATGATCGATCAGTCATTCAATCAGTGACAAAATAAGAAACTATCACTAGTTTTATTCTTAAACTACTGGTTCTAATGGGGTGTAATGTGAAATATACCGTATTTATACAATGCTTAATTACTGAAAATTCACGCTTTTAGTTTTATCCACAACGAAATTATAGGGGGTTGAAAATGGCCTTAACTGTTTCAAGAAAAGACTAGTACCGCCTGTGCTTTTACCGCTTTTCTCTCAACTTGCCGGGGCTCTGCCGTGCACCCATATCTCAGTGGTTCTCAGCAAATCATTAACTTTTAAAGGCTAACAAATATAAAGTTCACTTCCAAATGTGGATGTAAATGTACTTAATGTTAGAAAATAATAGACTTGAATTAACAAATAAAACTAGATATGATTTAGGTATAACTATAGGCTCTAAATTATAGTGGAATCCTCACAAACAGCTCTTCATTAAAGGCTAAGTTCTGCCGTCAGAAAAATTGCAGACGAATTACAGACGTAGAAACAGCTAGATTGGTTTTATAGAATAAATTGTCCTATGGGATCATGTTTTGTCATGGAAAAAAGGGTGGTTCAGGCTATTTAGAATTTAGTGCCTTGTGAATCATCTCAAAATATCTTTGAGAATATCTTGCCTGTTCGGAAAAATCTTGATAAATTTTATATTCTTAGTTTGCTAAGAATATCAAATTTATCAAGATTGTTCATAATCATAACACTAGAAATAAACACAAAATACGAGTAGCTGTCTGTCCCTAAACTAAGACTAGCCAAGTGAACTGATATATTTTTTTCTAGGTAATAATAGTGTCCGATTTTATAATATAATACTAAATATTTTCTTATAAAATGTTACCGAGAGAAATTTTAAAACAATAAAAAAAAAATCTCCTCTCAGATGTGTGGTTATCGAATGGGTGGATTGACCTTCAATAAGTGTGTATTTATTTATTTATTTATTTTCAGCAGGGACACATAACAGTTACACGTTAACGTATTACTATAACATACAATTCTTAAAATTAAGTAAACGCATAACCCACTTCTATGTCCGCGAAGTAATATTATATAAATTATAAGTATCTAAAAGTAAAAACATGCGCCAAAGTACACAAATGCAAATTAAGTGAATATATTAGTCCAACATCTCCACAGCCAAGCGCTTAAACTGGGTATCTGTAAGTGCAAACACATCTAATTCCGAGTAGTGTGTGTTATAAGTTTCTACCATCCGCCGCAGAGGAACACGGGCGCCCGCGTTTGTCCTGCATCGAGCAAGATGAAACAGACGGGGCGCCCGCGCCTCGCGGGTCAAAGCTGTTCTAGGTACAGTATAACATAAATTATTCGTGATATCACTACAATCGTACTTGTTGTTACACAGTCCGTGAAGCATCATCACCATCAGTAATCTGCGTCTAGACTCCAAGCTCTGGAGGTCATAGCGCAACAATAACTGTTCGTACGGCAATATAGACCTATAGCATCTGTAGTGCATACACTTTAAAAATTTCTTTTGAACCAGTTCCAGTCTTTGTATATAAACATTATAGATAGGGCACCAGATCGGGACTGCGAATTCAAGTTGAGAACGAACTAAAGCTTTGTAAAGGAGTAAGTAAGTGCCTGGTCTTTTAAACTCAATTGAAGACCTCGCGACGAACCCGAACATGCGAAAGGCTTTGTTAATTATATTAGTAATATGAACGTCAAAATGCAATTTTGAATCCATTTCGACCCCAAGGTCTCGAACATGGTCAACCCTATGCAGCCTAATACCCTGCAGATTATAGTCGTAAAATAATATGTTTCTATTTTTTGTAAATGTGATTACGTTACATTTTGATATGGTAAGTTGAAGTCGGTTATCACAGCAATATTGCGAGAGTCTATCAAGATCTTCCTGCAAAAGCAGACAGTCGTGTATAGTTTTACAAGACTTATAAATTTTGATGTCATCCGCATACATAAGAAATTTGGTATGGATGAAACAGTTGATAATATCATTGATGAAGAGCGTGAAAAGAAGGGGTCCTAAAATAGAGCCCTGGGGAACCCCAGAAGTGACGGTTAGCAAATTGGACCGGAAGCCATGAGCAGTTACACTTTGAGCCCTATTGTGAACATAAGCCATGAACCATCGCAGCAGGTTTCCACGGATGCCGTTATATGCAATTTTATCCAGAAACAATTTGTGGTCCACCCTGTCAAAAGCCTTCCGAAAGTCAGTATAAACCACATCCACTTGCGCGCGTTCATCCATATTTTTAAAAAGAAAGTCCGTAAATACCATAAGATTAGTGTTGGTTGATCGTCGTTTCACGAATCCATGTTGTGAAACGACGATCAACCAACACTAATCTTATGTATTACCTATCTATCTATACTTATAATAAATCTGTAGAAGGGAAAATTCTGTTCATTTAAAATATCAAAAAAATAAATGGCAGGGGGTGTTACTAGACCGACACCGAACCCAAAAATGTGATTAAAAAAATTTTTGTCTGTCTGTCTGTTTATAAACTTGGTATAATTATTCTTTAATATCCTGGGCACCACACTGGGTATTTTTATCCCGGAAAAGTATAAACAATAACAAATAAACTTAATTTTGCACTAGACCTGAGTACTGTACCAACCGCAAATAATAAGTTTGTCGTAGGTTACGTCACCAGCAGTGGAGTTCACTCAGGAGCGCTGCACACGGCTAAGATACTATAATATTTTAACCTAAGATACAACATCGCTCGCCATACAATTCAATGGACTATCACACACGACGAAAATAATAAATAATATTTTCGTATCTTAAGATTAATTTTTATGGTATAATAGAGAATATAATAGAAGATATAATGGAGAAACTGTAGTAGGGGGGCTTTATGAACGCAATAAAACCCAAAACAATGGTTTTTAGAACTTTTGTCTGTTTGTCTGAATGTTTCAACACGCTAATCTCAGAAACGGCTTAACCGATTTGAATTTTTGATTTGAATTTGCGGTTTGGTTTTCAATCGGTTCATGAATAAAAAAGTTATGTAGATCTAAAGTAACACGCAGGCGGAGCTGCGGGCAACAGCTAGTTTTGAATAATTTTCAAAACAAAATTAAATATTTTGTGGTGTCTTGGTCAGTTGGTAGAACGTTTCTTCTGGAAAGGGAACAGTCGCTCGTTCTACTATTAATGGTGCCACGTCATTACGTGGATCTATTAATAGTACAACCGATTTAAGTAAGGCAAACCTTTTAGACTTCTTACTATACTGACAAGTATACTATGTAAGAGAAGTCTTATAGTCCGGTCCTGTCCGTCTGTCCGCACTTTTCAACTCGAGAACTACAAGTGCTAGAAAGTTATGATTTGGCACATAGAATTTTACCGAATAAACACCATAGCCGAAATAATTTCGATCGGGGGTCAAGTGGTTCCTGAGAACCATGGACCTAAAGTTTCTGAAATTCCCATAGAAAATGTATGGGTAAAAAATTCTATAAAATATTTTAATGTCGCAAAATTTTAGGCGAGTGAGAATATTTCAATAAATTTCATAAAATAAATAAACAAAAATATTAAAATATTTTGCAACATTACGACATTTAAAAAAAGTTCCAATGTAATTCCATTGTAAACTTTTCAACTTTGATATTGATTTTAAGTATTTTAAAAAATTACGTAGATAAAGGTGAAAATGGTATTGCCTGCAGACATGTGATATCACATAATAGTAAGAAGTCGTCTTATGCCTTCACTGCGATAGTGAAAGGCGCCTTGCTTGTTTCCATATCCGAGCACTTTTGATTTGTTCGTTATTTTGTCTGTAGGTTCATTGAGTGCAGTTGAGGATGACATGAACCACAGAGATGTTGATTTGGCCCTGTAGCACCTTTATAACCACCTAATAAACTGCTATAGTGAGTTATGCATCAAAATCAGATTCCGTGGAATAGTTTGTCTCGTTCCCAATTGTCGCGTGATAAAAAGTAAGTTATATGTATACATTCAGAAAATGATCTATGTGCTAATTTTGTAATTGACTTACAAATATCCTACCCAAATCTCATTTTAAACCTAACACACTGCATATTAAGTCACTAGAATCGGTGGAACCATTTTGTCTGAACAAACAAAACGGTTCCACCGATTTTAAGGACATTTGGTATAGAGATAGTTTGAGACCCGTACTATATTAGGATATTTTCTATACTAATAATTGGTTCCCATATAGGCAAGGGTGTGTCGAAAAAGAAACAGGTCTTGGGCTCTATACTATTGGTATCATTATCAAATAGCATCAAATGTGGCGAAAATTTAATGTCATAACATTATTTGAATACAGGAGAAAAATATTCATAATAATCATAAAATAGTATTCTTCTTGTTTTCCTTCCTTCCTTCCTATCTATACAAGTTCTATCGAATATAAACAATCTAATCTGTTTAAGTGAAGTGGAAAAATATAAACATAAATCGTGCGTATTCCCGTCCCGGGACACGCACGCTGTCGATCTTATAGAGAAATGGACGAATATGTTATTTTCGTCACGTTACGGATATTACAGTCATCCTGCTGCAATATGAATATTTTGTTACCATAGATAGTTCGAGACGCCCAGGACTTTAATTGGCTGTGCCTTAGCGGCTGGCACGAGTTTCAAATTAGTTTTTCAAAATTACAATATATCTGCTACTTTTTATAGGGTGGTTCTGTAAACCGTAGATTTCGGGAGCTTTGTTTAGAAAATTTATTTTTCAATTTTCTTTATTACTCTTTCATTTTTCATCCAATCCAAAAAATATCATTCACATGTTATTCATTGTAAGCAAGGAGTGTGTGTGTAAAGTTTCATGAAAATCGGTTGATAAATACGGCAGCAAACATGATCTGACTGAACCCGTAGATGTAGAGATGTAGAGTTACAGACAAAAGAAATTCTCCCCAGTCTGCAAGTTGAAACGGAGACTTCGGTCGCTTCGCTCCCTCAGTCAATTAATTCAGCCATTTTTACATAACCCATTATAAATGTGCCCGGTGACGGCAATAAGCTTGCCCCCTATTACGTGGGACTAAAAATACTGGCAAATTATGGGTGTGTAATGCACCTCTGCCTACCCCTTCGGGATATAGGCGTGATATGTGTAGATATTTATATACTAGTCAAAAAAGTATTTTAAGTATTATTGTAAAAATTGTAAAAACTATTTAAGTGAGTGAGTATAACATATCTTTAAAGTTTAATAGAGATCTTACTAAGATTTGAAACGATCTGAAACCACGAGTTTCAGGACGAGTTTCAGTCAAAAGTTTCAGTAGTATATGACTATAGCTAGCGGTTATTACTTAGGAATAACGACTAAATGGCAATTTGTGTAATTCCCTCTGCCTAGACTTTCAGGGAAACATGCGTGATTATATGTAACATTTAATAACTTATTGTGTTTCCCTTATGTATGAGTGTATGTACCTACGTACAAATTCTGTAATGCTCTACCCAAATCTAATTACTACTAACTTAGTTTTAAAAATATTACGGATACCTATAAACATCCGTAAACACGAAAGGGGTGACAGAGTCATTCTAGACGTCCATTTTGTAAGTAAAACGGGGTAATATGTGACGTTCGTTGGTTGTGAGATCTATATACGACAGCAGGTATAGAAGACTCCTCTACTTCTTGTAACAACATTTTAATAATAAGCAACATGAGCTACACTTAGAACTTGGAGAGAAACGATAGTTTATTTTTTTTAACAAAATCTGATAAGACTAAGTGACTTGTGATCCTTTATTTTATTAAGGAACAAAAAGCAATATTAGTTTAGGATAGGAAGGACAAGAGCGCCACCAAAGTGGTGCGGCGATCTGATGCACTAAAAAGAAGTGAGGCGGCGCGGCTGCAGCTCCCCACCGAGGCGCGTTCTACGACCGCCACGCAGTCTTCCCGCGCGGTCCGCACGTGTGTCTAGCGTGCATTCCAACCGCGCAACAACTAAACGTATCCGTATAAACTCTAAATAGTACTTTAATTGAAGTGGAACCAATTAATATTAACATAAAATTGATTGTGTTTTTATTCGCGAGCCCACACCCGCCGAGTACGTCATTCCTTTAGTTAATCAGACTACACTGTGCAGTGTAAGAAAGACTTCAGTGTTCTATCAATTAAAGTTGAAATTGAATTATTTTCTATTTCCTCAGTAGATTAATTAGAACTTACATGGGACCGGAACGTTTAAATTAATTAATGTTTATTGAACTTAATTCGGTTTGCTGGATGGAATATGTCTGTGGCAGCTATATGAATATTTAAATGGTGGGTAATAACTTGCTACACATCTTTGATATATTATATTAAGTAATAATTAAGTGTATTGTAAGTTTTCACTATAATTTGTACTGATAATATTTGTAGTACTGGTTGTTTTATAGATAAGTTTGTAATTACCGAAGCAAGATATACCTTTAAGATAATTTATATTGCCACATTCGCTTCGAAGAACAAGACCAGACCTACATATTTCAATGACTACGGAAGTAATATTAATGTGATACCATCATAGTCCATGCGGCTTGCTTCGGGAAATATTTATTTAGGAATCTGTGCACCGCTACGGAAAAATCCTCCCTACTTTGGGGGTCATGTCCATATCTATCAATACATTTGTGTATTATAGATTTATGGAAGTAATAAATTTGTTGTCAATTAATAACCTCAATACGAAGTTATTTAACATATATTTGGTATCATTATCTGTGGTAAACTAACACAGTTATAGATAAACTGATAAGATATCCGTAGGCGTTCGTAATTATATTATTCTGTTACTTATTTATTTAAAGGCACTTATTACGTAGACAGCTTATCTTGTCAAATTATTCATGGTCCCTGCCCTAACTACGATCTACGGATCCCTAACTTATGTCACTGGCCTATGGAAACACCTGCTGAACGATATTAATTGCCTCTCTACATTTGGAAGTCTTGCGACAGATACCTACATCCCTTTTTAACAATTTGACTGTACCTATACTCACGACGGAACGGGGACGGTATATGCGTTTGGGGTGAGAGGAGAGGATGTGTGTTTGTGCAAACCCATGTAGCCATTTTCAAACGACTTCCAAAAAAAGAGGTGGTTCTCAATTCGACTGTATGTTTTTTTGTTTGTTACCTCATATCTTTGGACTGGGTAGACCTTATTTTTTGGGATTAAAAGCTACTACTTTCCGAGTAGTCCCATATCAATGTAGTCCCATTCTCACAATTATTTCGGTAATTTGAAGTCGGTTGCTGTGTCAATTTTTCACGTGTATCTTTGTTACCTTATAACTTTCGACTAGCTTAACCGATTTGGAAAATTCTTTTAATGCTTTTCTATGGTCCCATTTCAATTTGGTCCTAATCCGATAATTATTTGGTCCCATTCCGGTAACTGGAAGTCGGCTTTTTTAAGTTATTGGTATAAATACATTACAATTTTTCTAGAGTGGACTCTAATCACCAGAATACCAACTATTATTGAGTAATCAATACTACAACAAAATCTTTCTTCCTGAAGGAATAGACGTAAATTTTCGACTACCAATTTAAACTAATAAATTTTTGATTGCACATTACAGTGGGCGATCTTACAGCCGATGTATATTATGTTACCTCATATCTTTCGACAGAGTGAACCGATTTTGAAAATTATTTTATTAGTTGAAAGCTAAAGTGTGGTTTCATTTTAATTTGGTCCTATTCCGACCGTTTTTGTGTCAATGTTTGTCGTTTTCTCTGCGTTTTCTTTGAACAAGTGCACCTCGTGCAACTGTATGTATTGGTATACCTACACGAAATGGCCCCAAAGTTCTGGAATCATGTTCTATAATGTAGAAGGACGTCGCGCCGCGGAATGTTTGCTTATGAAGCGTAATGGGGTATATTAGGCATACATTGAATTGGATAAGTAGGTAATTGAATTTGGTCTACATAACCTTCTTCCTCATCTCAAACTATGCATGAATCACATTTGTGGCATCTTGCTCTAGCTCCCGAGTTTTACTTCTGCTCTTATAAATGAATATGGATGTTTCGCCTATTTTAGATGCATCGTTTGGTAATTGTAATACACACTCACGTCCTTATCCCCGAAGGGGTAGACAGAGGTGTTTAATAAGCCCACATTTCACCAGTTCTTTTTGGTCCCACGTAATATGGGGCGACCCTATTGCTTTTCCCTGACAATTTTGATAATTACGTGTCATGAAAAGAAACTGTTTGATTAGGTAAAATTTTTACAACTCGTATGTTATCTTATCAATATAAGTAAAGTAATAAATAAATACTCAATAGACATTTCAAGATTAGCATATATATTTGAAATGCATTATCTACCTACTTCTTAATATAATATGGTAACTATTGAGTGGTTGGTTGTGTTGAGGTTTCATGATACCAAACACTTGAAAAATTAAAACTTCTGAATAGAATTGATAAATCGGAAAAAGTGTAAAGAGGTAATTATTTTATTCAATTTAATTGTTTTGCTCTTTCCTTATCCCAAAGGAATCTATTTATCGGGATAAAATGTTACCCAATACATTGATTGATATCTCCAGACCAACAATCTATGTATAAATAGAAAAACACCCACTTTTTGGCAGTAGCTATTTTGGACGTATACGTAACAGGAGGCGAGGCATTGCACCCATTGATACTTAAATAAGCAAACTCACAGTTTTAATGTAGAGTAAAACTTTACCGTAGACAGCCTTAGACAATATACCTAAATATTGTGTAACACCCAAGTGACACGTCGTTCGTGGCCATTATTGGGGCAATCCAATCAAAACATCTTTGAACCAGGGTATATTAAAGGTACAATCTTTGAATATTATTACAATTCAGTACTTTATTGTTTACATTTACAATTGTTTACATACCTACTGCATTAATAAATGCAGTAGGTATTTAAACGGGGCGTGTAATTTATTCATCTAAGTGTGCAAATTATGAATTTTAATAGCATTTATATGCTAATATTTACTTCTTATTTCGCTTACTAGAGAATCGACCCGGCTTAGACATCGATGGTACAATTATCTTGTAAATAAATTTTGGATCGACCCGGCTTAGACATCGATGGTACTCGTATAATTATCTTGTAAATAAATTTTGGGTATGCTACTCAGGGACAGGGACCCCAACGGGTACCCTTCTCCGAAGGCGTCTCAGAACGCCCGAAAATCATAATGGTCGTTAAGGCGGTCGTTTAAAGAAAATGCTACTCAGGGTTAACATAGTACCTAGCCTAAATATTAGTAAAGGGGCTAAAGCATAAACAATGATATCAGACAGTGTTTAACTTTGCATCTTTCTGAAACAAGAAAGATTGTTTTGGACCACTAGACCAGGGTTTCATTTCATGTACCTAATCTAGTAGTACGTACCTAAGTACCTACCATAACTTGAAAGAGATAAATTCTATATTTTTTAGATAAACAACAAAACATTTAGATTTAATACGTAGGTCACACTATAAGTTTTACTTAAAAAAACAACATGTTAAAACCAAAATATTATGTTTATTACTTTTCAAAATACTCTCTTTTACATTTTAAACATGTTTTCATGCGATCGAACCATTTTTTAAAACAGGAGGACCACAGATCTGAAGGCATGTTTTCTACGTGCTGTTGAACGCTATCACTGCCTCTTCGGAGTTGGTAAAAATGACTTTGTTTTGTTGTGAAGAAGCGTTGTCATGATGTAGGAGAATGCGGCTTTTAGGTGGTCTTTCGCGAACTTTTTCTAACACCCTGAGTAAACAAATGGTAGAATACCACTCGGCATTAACACTCTTTTGATCTTCAAGTGGAATTGTACAGATGGGACCTGTAGCTGAGAAAAAAAACGCGATCATTTTTTTACCAACGTTTCTCGCCTGCCTCACTTTTGTTTGCTTGTTCTCATTTTCAAACACCCATTCACAAGATTGCTGTTTTTTTTCGGGTTCAAAACAATAAATCCACGTTTCGTCTCCTATGACAATGTCATAAACAACATTAGAATGTCCATGGTCGTACTTCAGTAGCATCTGTGAGCACCATTCCACGCGAGCCCGCTTCTGCTCCGCTGTCAGTTCATGAGAGATCCAACGACAACAAAATTTCCGAACTTTCAATTCTTCGAGATTTTTTTTCTGGATTTGACTCATACCAATCCCCAATAGTGCTCGAATTGTCTCCGCATAGGTAATCCGCGGGATTTCTTCAATTAACCGCTTAACAGTAGCCACATTATTTTCGTTGACGGCTGTTGAAGGCCGCCCTTCACGAAATTCGTCATGTAAAGAAACTCGACCTCTCTCAAATTCAGCAAACCATCGCCTCACGGTGCTCAAACAAGGTGCTTCTCTCCCAAAAGCATTTTGAAGACGAGCGGCACAGTCTTGCGGAGAGAGAGAACTTTTAAAATCATAAAAAATCATCGCTCTAAAATATTTTCGACTTAATTCCATTTTCGTTGAATACGTAGAACTTTGATGTGTGATAAAAAACAAATGACCAATGATTTCCCGCCAATTGTTTTTTTATTACTAAGAAGGTTGCAACCTTTAAAAAAAATATAACATTCGCAATTCAAATAGTTCCTAATAGCCAGAAGAGCAAAACTATTAGTGTGCCCCATGTATATTGAAAGTTATGTGAAGCGTTACCTACTATTTACATAACTGGGTTATTGATTCAAATTAATATATGTATTCATTGAGTCAGTTTACAATGTTTTAATATGTTAAAACATTGTAATACGTCCATGTTGTAAACTGACTTAGGGAGACTAAACAACAGATTCTGAATTTGAAACTATAATTTATTTTCAAGGAATGAATGAAACTGAAGCAATTTTGATGAAATGTACGGAACCTATAGGATTATGCTTAATATATTTTTTACTAATAGGTACGTACCTACATATTTCTATATTTTATCCAATAATTTATTATACTTATAGTCTATATAAAAAGAAAGTCAGAAAGTGATAAACATCTCAATACTCAATTAAAACTAATCAACATATTTCAATTTCAATACATTACAAAGCAACCTGCCTGTTCTTTTATATTTGACTACATGTTATGAAGTTACGATGAGACTTGTGTACTGATCGTAATAAAGTCAATTGATTTAACGTTATTTTAGTGGTAGGAACAAAAGGAGGTCACTGACCAGCAATTACGTCTTTCTAGCTAGAGACTCGTTCAACTAACATTACGCTGAGATTTAAATGTACCTACTCGTAGTTATCATCATTACATATTATAAAATTGTAAAAACAAAATTGTTCGTATATTAAAGACAGGCGGACGCTAGCGACTTAGCGTAGTACCGTGATTTTTGCAATATTTTTATTGGTACTCCCCAATGTTACTCACTAACAATGTAATTTTATACACCGTGAAAGTACAATCGCTTAAAAAAAAATTTTGGACTAAATTTCGATAACAGAACCGATGTCTAAAAACTATATAAATTTAAAGATTTTTGTAAAAAAAAAATGAGTTTGTTTTCCAAAGTAATACTTCCTGTCGGTTCCGTTATCGATACTGAGTCCAAAGTATTTTTTTTAAACGGTGGTACTTCACGGTGTATAGGTGCATTTTTCAAATCAGTCCAGTAATTTCGGAGCCTATTCAATGCAAATAATGAAACCCATTGGTATAGTATAGATTTACAGGCTACCTGACGCCCACAGGTTCACCCGTGTGCAATATGTAACTTTTGACTAGATTTTGTTAGTATTCAAAAGGAATGAGCTCTGCTTAAACATTTTTCCTACTATCCGATTGTGATGGAGATTTATATACCTAACTTTAATATCTAACCGGTTCAAATACAAAAACTTGAGGTTACTAAAACTATATGACGTTTATTTTTCCTGTTCCGGTTTTGAAACCACAAGAAAATCCGTTCAGTAGCTTAGGTGATTAGAGCGTGGATCCAGAACGGGCTTCGCATCTATAATCCAGACCATAGAGAAATCAGGTCCATGATCCAGACTGACAAACCAATTTAGAAAACACCATTACTTTTTGTGTTTTATTAATATCTTTGGCTGCGCACTCGTTTCACCACCAATATTAGACCTCATCTCAAACATTTGACCTCATTATTAGGTGCATCTGGACCTTGTTTAAAATATAACAACCATTGAGCCAATTGAACCTCTTTTTTAAGGACGTTTGGACCACACTTATATTTTAATCATCCACCGAGCCTTTTTCCAACGCAGTTGGGGTTGGCTTTTCAGTCTAACTGCGATTTGGCCGAACTTCGATATAGTGCCATAGATGTTGAACGTGCTCTCCGAGGCACGGAGGGGTCTCAATGTCTTAAGAAATGGTCACACATCCTTAGACCGGCCTGACTAGATGTTGCTTAACCTTTGCAATGTGTTAACATTATCGGTTACCACGAGACCACGAGCCCCCCACGATATCTTACACGACGCGTTACAATATCTATGTTATCCTGTAAACGATAAAAATTATTTGAACAAATACACAACATAGATACTTTCCGAACTGTATTAACTTGTTACCTACTTTTAAAACTTTCTACTTTCCACGCTCTAAAAACATATTAGAAACATCGTATCGTTATGGATGCCGCATTATTTTTCGACCATTAAGTACATGGTATTATTTGTTAATTGTTTCATTTTAATTTAGTTGTACCTAATTATAATAAATTGGGCCGAGCCATCGACATCTCCTGATGATGCCCCTGGTTGGGGGCGAAACACGTGTCGAGGTTTTTATTATTTTTTGCACGATAACACAACTCTCATATTTATTCTATTTTCAAAATTATTTCTCTATTCTTTCGGCCTAAGTGGGTTTGGAGGGCGGACTTGTGCATGAATAAATACGAGAGTTGGGTAATTTGCATGTGGCGGAATATTGCAAAGTAGTTAGATTTATTTAATTTAATAAATTGGAGCTAATAATTAGAATATCCCTAAAACTTTAATGATTTTTTAATACTTTTACTCCACACGTTTACTCCACATATTATTATTATTTCCTTTATTTTTATTATTATTTTCCACTTTCTTTCTTTCTTACTTTTTAAATAAAAGTGAAAACTAGGAACTATGTATTTAGGTACTAAATTAACATTTAATTTAATTAACGTTCGCCGGTTTTGGTAGCAAGATTATTTTGAACATGGACAGAGTCATGTAGAGATCTTCCCGTGTCTCAAACTATCTCCACTGCAATCTTATCAAAATCTGTTCGGTCATTTTAATGCCCAAACTTATAACAAACTGATTCGAGAAAAAAAGCAATGGCTCACTTATTTAGTTGCCATGATTTATTTTTAATTATATTATCTCTAAAGTACGGACAATTTTCTTTTAGAGGTAGAAATAAATATTTATATTTTAAATTTGTATATTAAAATTTTAAGTGGTGGTTACAAAACCCAAACGTACAGAAAGCAATTATTGGCGTGTCCTTTCACTTACTTGTTGTTAGTGGTTGTGTGTGTGTACAACAGGCTCAGTGGGACCGCAGCCGGTGTGGTACAGAAACCGGTCCGTGAGGCTAGAGCCCGACTTATGGCTCAAGGTACTATTACAATGTTGGTCAATCGCGTTTTGGAACAACCATCGACCAAGGAATAGGTGGTTCATAAAAGAAATTCTAACGTTTTCCTGTTTTTATCTCGTCGAATCATCTTGTAATAATATTTATAGTAAGTAATTTTGTTTCTTTAATTATATAGCGGGTTTAATAAAACTTATTTTTATTATAAGTTTAATGTTGTACCAGTCTTGTATAAGATTAAATAATCGGGATGAAAAATAGCCCATTCCTTAGTATCTCCGTGATAAATGTTATCAAATTCGCTTCAGCAGTTTGACGTGATAACGGAATAAACAAAGAAACATGGAGAAATCATGGTTATTTGTAATAGCTATCTATAATGGACCAACAATACTTTATAGCATATTACTTTTACATGGTAATTAACACGAGATACGGCGTAGATATGCATACTTAGTTATTTTATTGCCTGACGTTTTCTACCAGGTTACCCGTAGTATTCCCGTGTTAAAGTAAAATATATAATAATATTATGAAACGCGAAAGTTAAAAAGTTAATAATTAATAATACTTTAAGTACTTATAGCATGACGAGAGGATGCATCACCCAGCTTATAGGGTAAATTGCGCTTGACATATACAAAACTTTCCTCGAGAACCACTCTATCTATTGGTGAAAACCTCATCAAAATCCGCTGCATAGTTTTAAAGATCTAAGCATACATAGGGAACGGAAGCGACTTTGTTTTTCTGCTAAGTTATGTTTAACATTTTTGTTTGTAAGGAAGTGTTTAGAGACCTAATACGAGTACATGTATTTGTATTTGATGAACGCAAAAGGTTCGGACGTTGACATATTTTCAAATCGTATGCATCCACTTCTCACAGCCTACTCTTACGAGTACAGATCACAAAGTGTCCTACACCTATTTATATATTATTTAGAAATATATAAGTATGTTTATCAGTTGTCTAGATCCCATAGCACAAGCTTATAGCTTAGTTTGGGCTAGATGGTGTTATGTGAAAAAGTCGGAAAATATTTATATTTATATATTTAAGTATATTTATTTATTTTAGGGGCTCGTGGTCTAGTGGTAACCGACAATATTAACACATTGTAAAGGTTAAGCAACATCGACTCTGGCCGGTCTTAGGATGGGTGACCATTTCTTAAGACACTGAGACCCCTCCGTGCCTCGGAGAGCACGTTAAGCCGTCGCCGTCGGTCCCGGTTGTCATACAAACATCTATGGCATCGTTAGGGGTAGTTGAGAGCCCTAAGTCAAAAATCCAACCGGTCTAACTACAGAACTTCGATACCGCCCATGGGTTGTGAAGGTCAGATCGCAGTCGAAGTTCAGCCGAATCGTAGTTAGACTGGAAAGCAGACCCCAACTGAGTTGGGAAAAGGCTCGGTGAATGATGATGATATTTATATTTATTTTCCTTGAGTATCCTAAAGTGTTACGGGGCCCTATTGTCTATTACCTCACCTGTACGTGATGTACTTGGCGACAAATAGATGAGTCTCTGGAATATGTATAGGTAGACACTCAAAGTTGGGACCTCTTAAGCATACACCCTCCATCAAAGTCCATGTGACGAACTTTGAAGAAAAACTATAACAACTTAGGTACATAACTTTGTTAGTTCTGAAGTTATAGATGCCATTACGGGCGCGCACTTGCACGGTTTTTAATTTTTAAACTTAACGTTCTTCGCTCTTCGAAAATTTAGTGAATTCGATATTATTTAAATATAACTTGGTTTTGTATTTCAATTTTCTAACCCCGGAAGCTGATGTGAACTCTCAGCACCAGTAATATTTTTTTATCAGTATATTATATAATATTTACAAGGAACAGGAAAATAAAATTAAGAAAAACTTAATCAAACTACAAACTATACTATCTAAGACTAAAAACTAAAATAAATATATAAAGCAGGGAGTTTTAGAAAGAGTGCCCATAACACAGGCACCATTCCCGCGCTGAATTGCCAGTCTTTGCGTGAGAAAGCTGCCTGCGGGAGGATCACCAGTCTCTTCCCTCAGACGCTTGCTGAGTTCCGTGAAGAGCTGATGCGCAACGTGGCCCCATGGACCTAGTGTCTCGACACCAAATGCGACGAACTCATATTGAGTGCCGAGACTACTATACCAGTAGTTAGGTACTTTAAACTTATCTAAAATTAGTAATGAAATCAAAAGAGAAAGGAAAATAATTAAATTTAATACCTACTCGTAGATCTCCATACTATACAAATAAAATCACGGTAGGTAATGTACACAATCAAGTACTAAGCGATTGCTTCGAGACAGTGAATGTCTATTTGTGTGCGCAACTCTTGCCATTCAGGTAGGTAAATATATCGCAATGTTAAGAATAGTAAAATATTACTAGTTGAATCTAGTACCTATTTGTGTCATAAGTTGTTTGAAATATTGATAATTAATTTTCTTAGTAGCTACATAGGTACCTACCTACTAAACTAATTAGGTAGTTAGGTACGTTCTGTAATCGATAAGTAAAATCATTTTCAATTAAATCAAATCAAATACTCTTTATTCTACACTACATTGAGAAACAAAGATACGTGAAGGAGGGAAAACACTTAAAAATAGTACTTGATAGTATTAGTAACAGCCAATTTTGGCTAAGAACCTTTTTGTATCATACACGAAATCCACATTTCATATACGTTTTATTAACTAGTAGTCTGAAACAAATCAGTTTCAATGAAAAATTAGGCCGTCATCTGTACACACAAGCCTGGACTGCAGAGATTGTAGGCATGTAACATCGAGTCCTGCCGATGACATTCCTTTTTGTGATTTATAATTTCATTGCTTTAAAATCCAGGAATATACTAAAAATTCAGTGTTTATATACATATATCATTGTAATACAATACACTGGCACCTACAATTTACATACAATAATTAAATAGCTCTTTTATTTTATACTAAAACTTATAAATCCACTGTGGGGACTACAAGATTTCTTTTTCACCAAAATCCAATTCCACCTCAAAGTAACTTATGAGCGTTTTTAACCTTCTTCCAGTCTTCACAATAATAATATTCTGATCCTGATCAATCTTTTTTAGAAACGATCAACTCTTATCGATCAAGAGTAATTGAGATGTTTTATAGTTAGTGGCTTAAGTAAATGTTATTCGATATAGGAAGGTAATTTTAACCCTACACAATAATCTAAGCCATAGAATAATTTACTTTCCTGTAAACCATACAGATTATAATCAGCAATTTACCCAACACAAGCCCCAGGAAAGTTAATTTTGTGTAAAAAAATAAAACGTAATATAAAATTGATGGTACGTAACTATCATGCTGGAGCAGGTAACGAGATTTGTTGCAGTACTGTGATTATTGGTACGATCGAGGCATTGTGCCCAACCCACCACACAAATTGGAGCCTCTAGGCTAGCCCAACATTGTTACTTGCACTTCTTAATTACCTAATGAATTGTTTTCTCATTCCTGATCTCTATCGGGAAACTACTATCGGAATAAATAGTAGGTAGTTTATAAAACTGTTGCATAAAGAGGGGTATTAGAACATGAGTAGGTTTTAAAGAAACGAGCCTTGGCGAGTCTAAAGTCTGCCGACCATACCGCCTGGTTGTGTTTTGCCGCCATATTGTCGATAACTTCTTCAAGTTTGTTTATCTCCAATACAAGACCTAGATTTTTTTTATATTTTTCTGACAACTATTATGACCTAGCCTGTTACCCGATTCCGGCTTGACGTCAACTGCTGGGACACCCTGTATATATATAATATAAATAAAAAAAAAATTAAAAAAAAAAAAAAATTTATGCAATTGTATGTAAATTGAAAAACGCGACGGACGGACAGACAGACAGACAGACAAATTGTCGTATTAAATATATAGATTAAATCGTTCCGACTGTTATTAGGTGATGCGCAAACAAACAGAGATGGAGTCATGGTTTCGGGCCAAGAATTTATCAGGGCGACTTAATTATTGACTTATTATGTTTCAGTAATCTTAAATGTAGCAACAATTTTCTTCTAGTCCTATTCCTATAGAAACAGGGTGTAAACTCGGGCATAAAGTACGATTACTTCATCATCATATTGTATCTTTATTATTATTTTTTATTTCTCGGCCCAATACCGCGGCCTCTCCCACGTCCGTTGCTCGTCTGGCTCACACGCAGAAAGTATTTCCAGTGGCGCCCGGCTTATTATGTATCTGGTCTAACTTGTCGGTGTCTCATAAAATAATTCTACTGTGTTATCTATTATAATTAATAAATAAATACTTACATCTAAATTATGTTATTGTTTCAGAGACCAGAAAACCTCGAATCTCCGTTGCATGTTCCTCGCGACGCAAAGAACAGCATTTACAATATGAACGATCAGGTCAGTGGATTCGTTACTGTTAATTACGGTTACTGATTCTATAATAATGTACAATGAAGTAATGTAATTAATACACATGGTTACTATGGTAAGTATATACGAATATGAGGCATGGTTACATAGAATTTTACTTCTATATATGCCATGACCATAACCAAATGCCTGCATATATAGATGCAGGCATTTGGTTATGGTCAAGTAAGGTCAGAATGGCATTAATGCTATGGAGCCTTTGTGAAGATAGAAGTTTAATTGAATAATTTATTACTGTATAAATAAACATTTATTTACAATAAGAATTACAATATACAAAATAAACATAATTATAGACTAAAAATATTTACATTACAAAATATCGTTTAAAAAATCCTCCGCGTCATTGCCGACTGGGAAGGTTCCCAGAATGCTGGCTGTGTTGCCATGGTCATGGCATATATAGAAGTAAAATTCTATGTAACCATGCCTCATATTCGTATATACTTACCATAGTAACCATGTGTATTAATTACATTACTTCATTGTACATTATTATAGAATCAGTATTTATTACTTAAATCAATATCACAAATTTATAACAAGTAGGATTCTAATTTCTCTTCTTAGGTAATAGCAAAAATAATCTTTAAAGTTTTTAATTGACTATATAGTTAGTGTTAAACTTATATATCTTTTTATTAGTTAGATATTAGGTATCTATTATGGAACTATTGGATATTACTCGAGTTTCGAACTTTGGATATTATAGTTATAAACGTGTTATAGTCTTATAATAAAACAAATTAATATAGGTTAACACACTGTCACATTTCCAAGTTCCTGTGAAGGAATAGGCAGTGGCACATTATGTATATGCCGACATTTAATCTAAATTATAAACTTAAGACAAACGGGTCTTGAGGACGGCGGGATAGCGATGAGGACTTACAGAAGCAGGCTACAAGGATTGCGTGCTGTGGGGAAAAGGCCCCGCAGCACGCAACCAGATTCACTCACCGACGCGGGATAAAACCCAACCCCAACGACGCGGGATTCCCCCGAAGAGGCCACACAGGTGGCCAAAGTCCGCCGGGCGCCACTAGAAATACCTTCTAGTGTCACCAGAGACGCCCGCAGCAATGGACATGGGAGAGGCAGCGGTCTCGCGGAATTAAAAACAAACAAAAGACAAACGGGTCTTTTACGCGATTATTGAGATATTATTACCCTCTTTATTACCCGACGTTTCTACCCTGTTACAAGAGCCGTGGTCACGGGCATTCAGGCTTCACCTCATCGTCGTCTTCGTGTAGTGCGGGTTTGTTCAACTACCCTCACTTCGTCGGGTAATAAAGAGGTATGTATATATCTAAATAATCCCGTAAAAGACACGTTTCTTTTTTTTTTTTAGTTCCGCGGCCCAAGGCCGCGGCCGCTCTAACGTCCGTTGCCGGGCGTCTCTGGTTACAAGCAGAACGTATTTCCAGTGGCGCCCGGCGAAAAGACCCGTTTATCTTAAGTTTATAATATGTACAAAACGAGAAAGTTTAAAAAAGCATTTAATCTAAAGTCGATCGATATATAAACCAATGATTTCGCAGAAAAATTGTGATCACGTGATCAAATTAACCTTATTTCGTAAATTTCTACGATATCATCGGTTGAATATGTAGATCGACTGAAGTCGACGCTAGCTGTGCTAGGTCTGATCCTGTAAAGTGTAACTACTGGATGCCTAAGTACCTAGTAATACCTTTTATAATCCGATATGTAACATCATCAGCAAATGCATTACTCATTAATACTACTTAGTAAGAAGTTTACTAATACATCTGAAACAAATCCAATATTTCATTGTACGGAAAATAGACGACGCGACAACTGCTAAAGAACGACATACAATAGTACAATTATACTGAGAGCTTTTTATAGTCATTAACATTGTATGGAAATTTCTTGCTGCCTGCCATTATTTCCCAGAGATACTTTCTATTAATATTCAATAGCACAAAATCAAACTAAACAATACAACCAAACAATACTTGATACACATACTTACCTACTTCTAATATTATGGGTGCAAAGGGGCCCTTCTTACATCTATCGGGCCCCGGCGACCTCACCTGCTAGTGGCGCACCTGCTGATTAACGGACGAGGTTCGTATATTACGGTACCCATGTGGTGGCTTTGGCCCCTACGTGGATACCAGGTGGTACAACAGTGTTGGTCCGGGGGGGTACCACCGTGCAGCTGTGCTAAAGCCCCCCAAGTAACCCAGCCCAGGCTGGGTTGCGTTAGGGGTTCAGCAGCTGCACTGCCGGGCCCGGGACGGTGTATGGTGCGGCAGGCAGGGGTCCAGTGGGGGCGAAGCGGAGTCTAGTGTGGGTGGTGTGGGTCGATTCGCCGGCCAGGGAGACCCTTAGCAACGGCGTTGCCGCGGCCGCCCGCAACATAGTCATGGGGCCCGCCTGGGACCAACCACCCCAGTAGGCTGCCCCACATGTTGCGCATAATCCTGTTGTGGGGTCGCCGCTCCGGGTGGTAACCGGTGTGGGGTAGCGGCGGCCTTGCATCAGGGGGGTTTGGGAGCCCTTCCGTCCGGCGGGTCGGCTCCGACCTAACCACACGGTTCTAGACGAAGCTAGCCTCTGCACTTTGTCACTTACTGCCGCACCAAATATCGCCCTGTCTTCACGCTTCCCCATATTTCACAATGACAGTGCAACAATATAATAGACGGTACACAGCGGCCCCTAGAAACCCCACAAAGTTGACTTCGTTTGAGGTGGAGTTCGCGAATATCCGCGGACTCCATGCAAACCTCGATACCGTCCACCATCACCTGGAGTCGGCACGGCCTTCTGTGATGTTCCTAACGGAGACACAGATACGCCGCCCTGACGACACGTCGTACCTCTGTTACCCGGGCTATATCATTGAGGAACAATTCCGCGATAAAGCCGGGGTGTGCGTGTTCGTTAGGGCGGATGTTTGCTGCCGCCGGTTGCGCTGTCTGGAGAACCCCTCCTACTCCGTCCTTTGGCTGCACGTGGATCATGGCTCCATGAGCCAGATCTACGTGTGCGTCTACCGCTCCCACACAGGGGACACTGGGACAACAAGGCTTTTCGAATACCTCAGCGAGATGGCTGACGATGCGCAGGTGCGGTTCCCGAACGCTGACCTGGTTTTCCTGGGGGACTTTAACGGTCATCACGTTGAGTGGCTGGGGTCCCTTAGGACCGATCATGCGGGACGAACCGCCCATGCATTCGCTCTCTCCCACGGGCTGACCCAGATGGTACGGGGGATCACCCGGATACCTGACAGGTCAGACCACACGCCCGCCTTGCTGGATCTACTGCTGACGAGTCGCCCAGCCGAGTATAGTGTGTCGGTACGCGCCCCACTGGGCACATCCGACCACTGTGTGGTGCACGCCAGCTTCCAAGTGCCACCGCCTGCTCGTGCTGAACAAATGACTCGACGACTATGGCACTACTCGTCGGCAGACTGGGACGGTCTCCGCGATTACTTTGCGTCCGTCCCGTGGAGCCAGCGCTGCTTTGTAGGGAAGGCGCCTTCGGATAGCGCTGCTGCCATTGCTGGCGAGATCAGTCTAGGGATAGAATATTATATCCCTTTCACTGATGTCGCCAGCATCCGCAAAGCTCGCCCCTGGTTCGGGCGTGAATGTGCCGAGGCTGTCCAGAAAAAACAGTCGGCATATCGCGCCTGGGTCAGGGCTCGGGCGGCACGTGACCCGAACGTGAACCGCCTCAAAGCAGCGTACAATCGGGCCACTAGGTTCAGCAAGAGGGCCTTCAAGAGAGCGGATGCCCAGCGCGTCGCGCGGCTTGGTCAGGAGCTCACATCCCATCCCACGGGTAGCCGTGGATACTGGCAACTGGCCAAAGCCGTACAGTCAAATTTTTGTCAACCCTCGCTGCCACCACTGCGTTTTCCTGATGGATCACTGGCTCACAAAGCCCAAGAGAAGGCGGACATGATCGCAGACCTCTTTGCGGCTAATTCCCGGGTCGATGACCGTGGCCTGCAGCCCCCCGCCATCGCCAACTGTGGCCACACTATGCCTGATATTGTTATCAGGCAATGTGATGTACGGGCAGTGCTGCGGTCACTCGACACGCGGAAAGCCAGTGGCCCTGACGGCATTCCGGCGGTGGTGCTACGAAAATGTGCTGCTGAGTTGTCTCCAGTATTAACGCGTCTGTACCGCCTGTCATACTCTACAGGCCTCGTGCCGGAGGCCTGGAAGGAGGCGAACGTACAACCGATCCCCAAGAAAGGGGATCGATCCGATCCAGGCAACTATCGACCCATAGCTGTCACCTCAGTCATTTGCAAGGTGCTCGAGCTTCTTATTAATAAGCAGCTCATGCGATACCTGGAGGATCACTCGCTAATCAATGATCGGCAATATGGCTTCAGGCCAAAACGATCAACGGGTGACCTCCTGGCATTCGTCACGCATGTATGGGGTGAGGCTATGGAAAAGTTTCGAAAGGCGAGTCCTTGGCTATTAGCCTGGACATCGCCAAAGCTTTCGATAGGGTCTGGCATGCTTCGCTCCTTTCCAAGCTTCCGGCATATGGTCTACCTCCTCAACTGTGCAGCTGGATTGCCAGTTTTTTAAACGAGCGCCGAGTGCGGGTCCTCTGCGATGGCCAGGCTTCTCGCTTTTTGCAAGTGAATGCCGGGGTACCGCAGGGGTCCGTACTGTCACCAACTCTCTTTCTTCTGCATATCAATGATATGCTTTCCCTCGGGAACATTCATTGCTATGCAGATGACAGTACATTGCACGGGAGTTACTCGGTTCGTCCGACGGCGGGGCGATCTGTGATAGAGGAGGAGAGACGACATCTCGTGGGTGATCTCGACCGAAACCTCGACAGTATCTCCCAATGGGGTGCCGAGAACTTGGTCGAGTTCAATGCCCACAAAACACAGGCGTGTGCATTTACAGCGAAAAAATCCCCTTTCCTTCCCCTACCCACTCTTCAGAATGCAATATTACCAATGAAGGACAATCTAGACATCCTTGGCATAGACGTTCGTCGAGAGCTCAATAACACAAAATACATTGAGAGATGTATTGGGCTAGCTTCGCGGAAACTAGGAATACTGAACAAGGTAAAGCGATTCTTTACACCGCACCAGAGGTGTCTGCTGTACAAAACGCAGATTAGACCCTGCGTTGAATACTGCTCTCACCTCTGGGACGGCTCCGCGAAGTATTTGCTGGACGCACTCGACGCTATGCAGCGACGCGCTGTTCGCATTATAGACTGTCCGGAGGTAACGGGAAGCCTTGAGCCGCTAGCCCAGCGCCGAACAATTGCTTCCTTGGCCGCGTTCTACCGTATTTACCACGGTGAGTGTTCTGAAGAGCTCTTCAACCTGATCCCACCCTCTCCCTTCCGATCCCGAACAACGCGTGCCGGGCAGAGATATCACCCTCATACCGTGGAAACCGTCTTCGCGAGAACCGAGCGTTTTATACGATCGTTTCTCTGCCGAACGATGGTGGCTTGGAACGCCCTGCCTGCGCACGTGTTTCCTCCAACATATAACCCTGGGCTCTTTAAGCGAAGCGTGAAGAGGCACATTACAGGGTCGTCAAGTTGAGGGCCACTCTCTATAGTATTCCTGTGTACTGTGAGAGTCGCCCTCAATTGCCAGACGTCGCCTCAGCTTACCATCAGGCGAGTGGCGTCAATTTGTCGACCTAAATATAAAAAAAAATTATGACATGAATAAATGAACTTGTACAGTTCATACTTTCGATTGTCGGCACTTGGTGGAACCTATAATAATCTATGCTATAAAAAGCAAAATCTTTTAAGACAAGTGTTCTTCATTACTTAGTAGAACACCTTTGATAATTAAACTAAATATAAAATCGGCCAAGTACGAGTGCGCATAACCAAAGTGGGAACCACCACCATCGCGGCGGTGAGACCGATCATGGAGGAGTGGCGCAGAGGCAGCACGGTGGCCTCACGTATCGTGCGACACAGATCATCGCCGGGCACGGAAACTTCGGTGAGTATCTGTTTCGCATGCATCGTGAGGTCTCACCCGCGTGTCAACACTGCGAGGCTTCCGGCGTAGACACGGCATTCCACACGTTGGTGGAATGCTCAGCTAGGGCGAGTCAGCGCCGGGACCTCGTTGTGGGCCTCGGCGTAGATACCCACAGGCCACAGGCGTGACTACGCCCAGGACCATCGACCTCCATGATCGGGGCCTGAGGACGATGGATTAGCAACCCACCGTCCTTACAGAAGCACACGCCTTCACTCACCGCTGCGGGATAAAACCCGACCCCAAAGATGCGGGGTAACACCCGACCACCACGCAGGTGGCCAAGGTCCGCCGGGCGCCACTGGGAATTCTCTCAGTCTCTACCAGAGGCGCTCGGCAATGGACGTAGGTGCGGCCGCGACCTCAGGCCGTGGATTTAAAAAATTAAAAAAAAAAGTGCGAGTGCGCATAGTATAGGGTTCTGTAGTCACCAATCATAGGCTCTTTAACTCCTAAACTAACAAACTTATTTGGTCCGTTATAGTTTTCCTTCAAAGTTCATCATTTGGACTACCATCATGTATTTTTTAAGATTCTAAAGAGCTAGCCGTTTAGATTTTAGAGAGGGGAGGATGCCCTGAATTAACAAAAAAAGTCCCTTTAAAGTTGCATATCTCGCAAACGAATACCTAAATCAAAAAAATGTCTTAGCAACCTCTCAATGTTTTAAGAAGACCTATCTAATGATACCCCACACGATGGGGTAGACGAGAGAAAATAAAACATCCCCACTTTACTTGTACAAGTAAAGTGAGGATGATTTTTTTTCTCGCGTAGGTACACCAAAATTTTACTTTAGCACTTTGTTGGTGTAGTAAATAAACATATCCATACGAAGTTTCATTTTTCTAGCACGGATGGACGAAACAAGGGTTACGAGACTTTTACTACGGGAACCCTAATAAAGTAGTGGAATAGTGTACATGTGTGTTTGTTCATGAAGTTTTATTAATTTCGATAACAATATTATTCGTTAATAGGAGAGATTATAAACTTAGGTTATCTTCGGGTTCATAGGGCTCCCACCAAAATCTTAGAACCCAAGTTAACCTTACCTGCAAGTGGTGCACTTGCCGGTCAACGGACGAGGCTCTGATAAACCCCTTCTGGAAAAATCGACATGATCACGCTTGTTCAATTGTGTATGTGAATATAAAAGTCAACATTTCTACTTAGTAAGAAAATCTATGTAATAAAATCTATATATATAATGGCAGACAGAGGCGTTTATTACGCTCTTTTGTTATATATTATTAGATTACCTACTAACAGGTTTAATTAATGAAATTTAAATCATCTTCATCAATTAATTAAATAACTCGTCCCAGACCGAACCTGGCGCAAAGGTGCCCAACACTAGCCGCGTTACCTCGCTGTATGGCGATGGCCAATCTTTGCACCTACTAACTACCAATATTTTTTGCAATTCGTACTTTTTGATTGTTAACTAAATATGACGTAAATAACACTTTACTCTTACTTTAGGCACAGGATAGGGAATAGTACCAGGCCCACGTCACTCGCCTAATAATCGCAAAAAATATGTGACGTCAGCGACAACTTGAAGTTGTAAGTCAGTAAGGGTTGTCTCTTGTTTGTGATACGGCATTGAACATAGAGTGTCCTATTCTGTGATAGTACTTACATACAGAACTTCCACTCCGACGTTAATTAAAGCACATTATTTTGTTTTCATAGAACATAATTCGAACGTTAGGGTTGTCAATAAAGTACTAGCCTAATTTGACCAATAATTATGACGTTAATGTCTCAATATCAACTCTATGGTCAATGCCGTGTTACAAACAAGAGATAACTTACAACTTCAAGTTGTCGCTGACGTCACGTATTTTTTGCGATTGTTAGGCGAGTGACATAGGCCTGCTTTAGGTCAATATCAGTTGAGTACTCTTAAGAAAAGTTAAACCACAAACCAAAAATTTTAAACACTAAAAACCTTAAATCGAGGGGTAACCGGGTAACGTTTCGTAAAATGTTCTGAGAATTAGGTCAATAAATGCAGGTCGATGGATCATTTCCATTGGACCGAACGCATCCTTTATACGAGTACTTAGTGTCAACAGAATACTTACAACTTTCACAGTTCACTAAAGTTCGCCTGATATCTTCGGGATCAATTCCTTAGTTAGCCCCAGATCAATGGAAGGATTTGAGCCCAATAGACGTTATTGTAATTGATAAATAGATACTTTGTAAAATTTTGAAGAAATACCACAATTACTTTTTAATAAGATCTTTTTCTAATTTTAAACAGATATCATTTTTACGTAAGTATTTGCAAATGGCAAATAGCATGCCTACTTACTGATTTTTAATACAAAATTAAACAAAGCTTGCTACATTTTATCATTATTATTATGCTTGTTTCAGACGTTTCATACACCTTCTTTTGGTGATGAAGAATTCGACATACCTTTAATACATGGACAGCATGCTACAAATGCCAATGCCCAAAACTCTCACATACAGTATACACAATTGCATCATTCGGCTCCTCAGGTTAGTATTTAAGTGTATTTATTCAGTATTTTCTATCTTTTACTGTCCATTCATGAGCTCGGTCCTGGTTGATGGCTGAGCCTCAACAAAAATTTCTCGTGACGCAGGTTTCTGGCCTCACTTCAGGGTTTTATACCATTAAAAAAATTACCCCATGGTCCCATGGAGGAATCCCGACTAAGAGTTATGCAGCCTCTATGGAGATCATGCGTTAACTTTTTTATTTTTTAACTTGTGGAATTCTTATCCTTAATCCTACGAGGTATCGGTGAGTTGGGCATGTCAGACTCGTACTGGCTAAAACCGTGCTCCTTCATTGATGACTGCATATTCGAAGACCCGGGTTTACCTATGAAGGGTTCTCTAGGACCTCGAAAGGCATGACAGAGGGTTTCCGTTCGTTAGGGGCACAGTTTCACCCCTTCTGGTGATTAGGTGCACGCAGAAATACGATGCGACGCCCCTCCGTGCGTTTCTTTTGGGTCTGAACCATCGCCCCAGGCCCGCGTTCATAGGGGCTGAAGAACCTTCAGCACGCTGGCACCCGTGTGCCCTCTGCGACCCGGAAAAGAGATGGTCCTTTTCCGTGCCTTTCCTGCCACCACTTTTGAACTAATCACCTCCTCTTAAAATGTAACGGCGACGTTCCAAGGGCTCGCACTTGTGACCATGGTCAAAACCAGGGTAACAAGTACGAGATCCCTCTGTGCTCGGTTTGTGTTTTTTTTTTCTATATCTGCTCGCCAAATTGACGCCTCTCGCCTGATGGAAAGCCGACGCCGCTGGCGATTGTAGACGACTCTAACAGTACGCAATATATACTATTAAGAGTGGCCTAGGCGACCTAGTGATGTATCTGTTCACGCTCCGCTCGAAGAACCCTGGGTTGTAAGTAGGAGGAAATACGTGCGCGGGCAGGGCGTTCCAGACCTCGATTGTTCTACAGAGGAACGATCTCTTGAAACGCTCAATTCTTGCGAAGATTCTATCTACAGTATACATCTCTGCCCGCCACGTCTTGTAGGGGATAGAAAAGAAGAGGGTGGGATTAGGTTAAAGAGGTCTTCAGAACACTCGCCGTGCTAAATGCGGCAGACTGCGGCCAAGGAAGCTATTGTTCGGTGATGCGCAAGCGGTTCAAGGCTTCCTGTTACGTCAGGATAATCTATAATCCGAATAGCCCGTCGCTGCATAGTGTCGAGTGGGTCTAGCAAGTACTTCACGGAACCGTCCCAAAGGTGAGAGCAGTACTCGCCACAGGGTCTAATCTGCGTCTTGTACAGCAGATACCTCTGGTGCGGTAGAGCGGTGTGTCCACAGAACAGCCCTGACAGTGGTGGCACTCGAGTTTTGGCTATCGGCCTATAGGATGCAAGAACTCACCAATGCAACCATTACAGTGAGCACCTGCTTAGGCAGATAATATAACATTTATTTATTCATTACGATAAGAGCCTTGTTGCCATTGCACCTTGACGGGTCTCACCGTCTCAACTCTGGTGAGCTCTGCACTTAATTTCCCAAGTAGTTCCTTCTACTCCTCCACGATAACCTGTCGAAGTTTGTGATCACTACCCTTTGATTTCTCGACTAGCAGGTTTCAAATCCCGCTCCAGCGCCTCCAAACGTACAGTATCGCAAGTACTCTCACTTCCAGGTCCCATAGAGGCTAGGAGGCTCGCCGCATCAAAGGAGTGTGATATCGTCTGATGATTCTGATAGCCATTACCCACTGTGGATGACCAGAATATTGCAACATTATCAGATGTGTGAAGGTCGATCTTCCACGGCTTATGGCAGTGAAATTATAGATCACAGAGTACAATTTTTATATGGACAAGATGCTAATTCCTTTGAACAGACGTTTTTTGAGCAGTTTGAATTGTGTGTTTTTTCAATTCAGGCCAGGCAGTTTTATTCCAGCCTAGAACAATATTTGTAGGCTGGAATGAAATTTGCGATAAGCGGCCGACACACAAATTACTTATGTGTCCTACATTTTAGATTGGTATTTATTGAATTTTAATTGCCTATCAATACCCATATGCCATATTAGATGAATTGATTTCCTTCGACGATATTGAGACAGAATGCTACATTTTACCATAGTAATACCCCTACATTTAGAAGCATTTTAATTTGGTATGTACGTGGCAAAATATTTTATTCAAGTAGTAGACACACTTTTTAAAAATCCGGCCAAGTGCTAGTCGAAGCCACGCACTAATTTTATTTATAATCACTGCAAAAAAACAAGTCTACTTTATGAGATCCCTTTACTTGAGAGACTTTACTGACATACTTTTAAAATTTCTTTTTTTTAATTCAAAGCAGTATTGAAAAAAAAATCTACTTTTTAGTATGTACATGTTGTTATATGGACATCCCTAGCAAAATGTTTGAAATTCAGACGTCGTTTGACTTAAAGGTCTAGAAACCAAGGCATAAAGTCCCCAAAAAAATCTAACGGCGTGTTTGACGTTGAATTTGACATTAGACAAGTTTTAGGTTTTCAATTTTTGTTTGTTTTGTTGGCTCTTTAGTTAGTTAATATTTATGTAGGTACCGTTTTCTAATTTCAATGTCGTTTTTATTTCATTTTAATCCATTACAATAATATTATTAATGTCAGTGTCCTCACATTGTTAAATTACGCTAATTTGCATTCAGAATCCTGAATATAAACATCACGTTTACAAGTAACCTATTTCACATGTAAATGCTACAACAATATAATGAGATAAATAAATACCTATGTAACATTTTGATAAAATTATTCTTGTTCATAGGTTGGTATGATGAACCCGGCGCAGGACGGCTTATCTCCACCGGGCGGTGCCCCATCGTATCAACAACCTCTTTATTTACAAGAACCACATACGCCCGTCACATCACACAGGTAAATCTCTTCGTATTCCTATTTATGAAAGTTGGCCCTGAAATTTTTTTATAAGTATTATAATATTCTTTTTACGATATTTATCTCTAAAAATTACTTGAGGACTCGAGACATCCCTAAGAAAGGTTTGCTCCGGCTCCGACTACTAAGACCACACCCGCCACATGAACAGCTTTAAAAAAAACCTGGGATAATGGCCTAAAATAATTTATGATATATACTTAACTTTAATTTAAATTACTATACTATATTGTCTATCACACATACTTAGCTGTTTACCTAAAGAAAGTAAATTAAAACTGTATTCAGGTGGTCTAATGTGATTTCAACTTGTGCTTTGGCAAAAGTTGTCATAGAAATAACACATTTATTTGATACTATGATGCAAATCTTAATTCTATTTATTAAAAGCTCTGCAGAGATTCATAGTGGATTCCATTCATTAAGTTATATGCAAATTAGTTGCCTATATTTAAACTAATAGGAAATTTACAATGTACAGTTTCAAATTATAATATTATCAGGAAATTATAACATTTCAAAACAAATTGAGATACCTAATTATGTGTCGTCATAAGCTGTCACTCAATTGCATGCAGCGGAAATGCGAATGTTAAGATGGATGTGTGGTGTGACAAGAATGGATAGGGTAAGGAACGAGTATATTAGAGGAAGTTTGAAAGTTGCACCAGTGAATGAAAAATTGAGAAGCGAGCGGCTGTCATGGTATGGACATGTTATGAGAAGAGAGGAAAGCAATGTCGTTAGAAAGGTGCAAAGTATGACTGTAGAGGCTTTAAGAAGTAGAGGTAGGCCAAAGAAAAGATGGATGGAATGTGTGAAAGAGGATATGACAAGGAGAGGAGTGAATGAAGAGATGACTTCTGACAGAGGTGTGTGGAGGAGAAAGACTTGTTGCGCCGACCCCAAATAATTGGGATAAGGGCAGGTAGATGATGATGATGATAAGCTGTCACTCAACAAAGTTTTACAAATTGATAATCCGCATCGGTAGAATCTGGTACACACTGTTCTCTTTCTTCTCAGATCGGCCTGGAAACACACAGACAATGTGATGATCAAAATGTAAGTTCTTATACATTCTATGTGTAAATAGGTATCTTTACGCTTACACTAACTAATCTGTACTTTATTTAATGACAAAACTGTCAGTGGCAAAGCACTAGTTGGAACCACATCACAAGTAAAATAATATTAATGTCAAATATTACCTTCTGAATATATTTTTTAATTATATTATATTTGTTCAGTGGTGCCGGTGCCCCAGCCGGTAATTATATGATACAACAACAACCTGGTGGGCAGCAAAGGTTGCTAATGTTGCAACCAAACCAAGTGATGAGTGGTCCACCAACACCAAACACACCCACACAGCCCACCGCTCCTGTCTATGGGTCACCACAAAGAGCTTCACCTCCGGGAACAACGAGTGATGATTCTGATGATAGTGTACCGTCGCATCATTCACAGGTAAATATAAAAATAGATAATTTTAATATATATTTGCACATTAATTACTGCTACCATAGTCTTCTTGTAATATTAGAATAAAGAAGTATTCAATGTCTACAAGCATGCCATTAGACAATGACAAGTTGAATGTTAAGAATCATTTATTCTCCTCAATCAATCATCAATCCTTACCTATCAGCTAATGCTATACTCAGACTGATGAAGTTCTGATTCCCCTAGGGGTTCGGAATACAGAAGACACTCACGATGCATTTGGTATGCCAAATTGGTGGATTCAAAATATTCTGATGGCCTACGCCTATTGGTCGTAGGGTGACGTTATATTATAGCATTTGGCCCTCCCCCTATAAATGGGTGGTTCAACACAAAAAGAAGTTTACATATGGAACCAGTAGTGGAGATTAGAGTGCTCAACCAAACAAACAAACTCATAAGCTTTATAATATTAGTATAGATTTAAAAATTTATTTGCATGACTGTTAGTTTATTTTGGCTTATATATTATATTCTTTTGCATCCCTTGAAATTTTCGGATCTTAACTATTGAATTCCACCTTTGTGTTTTAACTTTATTCCTATCTCTTTCTGTTTTTTTCTGCATGTGTCTTTTTTCTAACTATTTTTATATTGGTGAACTGATTAGAGGAAATTTGTCATTGAGAAATAATGTCTTTTAAAGTTTCCAATGACCAAACTTCTCTGATTGAGTAATACATCATCACACTCATATTTTGTTTAAATCACAACAATGTAATTGGAATATAGTTCATTGGCATACATATTAATTTTATTTGTAGTTATATTTAAGTACAAATCAATCAGTAGTGATAGTAGTACAAGTTCTAATGAATTGGTTGTTTGTTGGTAGTTGCCTGGTGATGCGGAAAGCCTTCTGCCTATCCATTATTGCTCAGCGAGCCGGCAGCAACAAACTACGCTTCATCAGGTATAGGCAAATTTTATCGCTTTAATAACCTACATATCTAAAGCACTATAATCACCCTTTTATTAGGTATACATATTATGTTGCCAATGAACTGTATTTTTGGAAATATAATAGTATTAACAGTTTACGAAGTATAATTAAATCTATTGTTTTTAGATTGGTGTTGGTAATATGGCAGTGAAAAGATCATCTCCAGAACCTATTGAAAATGGTGTGAATCGTGGACAAATGCAGAAAAAGCCCAAAGTTCAAAAGAAAAAGAAAAAGCGTGATCCGAATGAACCTCAAAAGTAAGTAACGGTTATTTGAATGATGGTATGTTTAAAAAAGATTATGAACTAATAAATATAATTCTTGCAGACCTGTTTCAGCATATGCCTTGTTCTTTCGGGACACTCAAGCAGCTATTAAAGGTCAAAATCCAAATGCAAGTTTTGGTGAAGTATCTAAAATAGTGGCTTCTATGTGGGACGGGTTAGACTCTGAACATAAAAGTGTAAGTTTATTATTTCGTTTTTTTTTATTATGTAACCATAACATTTTAATACTTATTGCTCTCGTAATCGTAAACCATATTTTATTGTTTTAACAGGTGTACAAACAAAAAACAGAAGTAGCTAAGAAAGAATACCTCAAAGCACTTGCTGCCTACAGAGCCAGCTTAGTATCAAAGGTAATAAATTATTGATTTGATCTTGACTTAATTATAGTTTACTAAATTCTCACTGGCCACTACTAGTACACAGTACGAGACTGTACTAATCGAAGTTAGCAAATGATGATGCTTTACCTATTACATAAACTATTTTTGTGTATTAAACTAGTATACTTACTTCCTCCGTGATCAATGACATCATCTTTAAAACTACGCAAGTGATTTTGATGCGGTTTTCACCAATGGATAGAGTGTTTCTCGAGGAAGGTTTTTGTGTTTAATTTGTCAAGCGGGCGAAGCCGCGGACGTCCGCTAGTAACAAATATTTTACTCAACCAAATATAACAATGTAATCTAGCATATTCGAATGCTTGTTGTAATAAATAAACAGTAATTATAAACTAGGTGTAGCCTATTGAAACTACATAAAACATCCAAAAAAGATCGGCCTATTATATTACATGTCATTCGTGATTCAATTTTGAATGGATCTCGCGGTCCTCTAACGCCATCTATTATTGTAGTATGTAAGTCGTGCGAACAACATGGGCGGGCACTCCACTACTGCACAGATGGCGCTGCTTTTCATTTTCACATTGTATGCTTGAATGAAGTGAATGAACTAAACGAATGAAGAATGAGAAGAAAGACTGACATGAATGAACTATTGATTTTTAGTACAAACAAAATGAGCTTTTGTGAATTTTGTCCTTTGTTGTTTTTGAGGACCTAAATAAAATAAGTGCAAGATTATTACAAGTAAAAGTATTTCTATCACAGTATCCGCAATATTCAACTGATATACGAGTATTGATTTTGGCATTTAAAGCTTTTATAAAGTTCTGCAAGTGTGAACAAGAACAAAGCAAGCTTTACATTATTTGCAGGTTATAAACTTAACTGAGCTTTTATTATTTGTGTACAATCATACTTTTACCATTATTCTTGAATTAAATAGGTTTTATACAATTGTATGTCTTCAGTCTTACCTTAGTTGGAGTACCTTTTTAATAATTAGATAAAGGACGAGTAACATTATGTGAACTTTCTTAGTTTGTAATGTCTCACACCTCTATAATAATAATAAATGCATTATGGTACCTACATAGTTGGTAGGTTTCAATTAAATGTTAAGAATATAAAGAAATTCTTTGAGCAAATTTAAATATAACTAGTATACTTTGATATTGTTAAGAGTGTTAGATTTGTATTGCATACAACATAAATTTCAATTGTCTATTTTAGGGAGGTGAACCAGACAATCAAACAATGTATAATCACACTAGCAACAGTGCCAATCAATCCTATGGTAATTACTACCAAGGTCAGTCATATGGAAATGGGCACTCGCCTCAAAACTTCGTGCCCACTCAGGCCCCTCAGGGATATTCACCGCAGAGCTACTCTGGGTCCCAACCTCAGGGGTCATACCCAGCTCAGCCCCCACAAGGATACCCTGCTAATTCTCAACCATCGCCTCAAAATTTCCAAGGCAATATGACTCTGCCACCACAGGGATATCAGGTAACTGGTTTCAGTGAAACACTATTTATACACGTAATAAAATAGCAGGTGCTTAAGGTTCCATTGGATAACTTCTTTTCTTTTAGAAGCCCAAAGCCGCGGCTCTCCTAAGTCCATTGCCGGGCGTCTCTGGTATGCAACAGGAGGTATTTCCAGTGGCGCCCGGTGAACTTTGGCCACCTGTGTGGCCATTACTCTCATGATCACTTTCACTATGATGATAACAATTTTCTGTTGTCCAATTTCGCAGAAAATTTATGTGAATGTTGTGGAGCTACATTCATATAAATTTAAAGCATTCCCAAAGATTCCATTCAGCATTTGATATAATTACAGAATGTTTACATTACAAAGTGATTATGGATTTTCTGTAGTGCCCCGTAATGTTAAAAGGCTTTCCCCCTATTATGTGGGACCAACAAAAGGTAGGTAGGTATGTGCCTACCCCTTCGGGGATATAGGCGTGATGATATGTATGTATATTTTATTATTCATGGTAATTATTTGCAAATTAATTTATGACTGACCATAAAAATAGAAAACTAAAAAAAAACATTGATTGCAGAATATTCCAGCACCCCCTCCACAAGGCTTTCAAGTGAATACATCTGTGCCCCCTCCGAACTGTCAGACGAATATATCTCAGTCACCGAGAAATTATCAACCTGCACAGTCACCCACCAACTACCCGGCCAGCTCGGCTCTTTCGCCACCTGGCTACAGACAGGTGCAGTCCCAGTCGCCACCAATGGGCACAGTACATGCGGCTATGCAGTACCATCACCCCCAACAGGTATGTACTTCTCAAAAAGTTCTGCAAACATTGCAGTGTTATTGTTGTATTGTTTTTATTCTTGCAGTATTTATTATTTCTCACACAGTGTATTATGTATTTTATTAACTGACTTCAAAAAAGGAGGAGGTTCTCAGTTCTAATGTTTTTTTTTTATGTTTGTTATCTCAGAACTATCGACTGGGTGAACCGATTTCAATGCTTCTTTTTTAATTTGAAAGTTCCATTTCAATTTGTTCCAGTTCTGAGAAGTTGAAGTAGGTTTTTTACGACATTATTTTTCGTAACAATATTTAGTTTACAGGTGTATTATTATTTACCTCAATAAGAATTGTGCAGACTTTTGTCCCAAGTCTAAGGAGTTACCTCCTTGGAATTGGGACAAAATTCTTTTTGTTATTTATTATTCACATTAATTAACGTTTTTCATATACTTAATTACATTGTAGCATATGCAGCAAACACATCAACAAATGCAACAAGCTCATCAAGTACAACAGTATCAGCAACAACAACAACAGCATCAACAGATTCAACAACAACAGCAGCAGCATCATCAACAACAACAGCAGCAACACCATCAACACCAGCAGCAACAACAACAGCAGCAGCAGCAACAACATCAGCAACAACAGCAGCAACAACAACAACAGCAGCAGCAGCAACAACAACAACAACAACATCAGCAACAACAACAGCAGCAGCAACCACAACAGCAACAAAATCAGACTCAAATACCGAAAACTGAGCCACATTCACCCAATAACAATGGAAACTCTGGAGTTCCAGCACAGGCATCAGATGTAAATATGCTTTTATAGTTGACATTAATCTGGTTATACCACTATTATGATTAACCATTTAACCTAAGATTTTCTTAATTACTGGAACCCCATAGAATGAGTATTTTGTCGTCTAGAATCACACATTCCATATAGCACCTTTGCAATTTATCAAAATTTATAACTCAATTTTGATTTTAATTGCAATCACTTCTTCAAACTCTTACTGACTATGCTTTTACCAGTTATTTTATTTTTAATTGCGACAATTCCATGTACCACCTAAATCTGAATTTCCTTAACAAAATATGCGTTTCTAATTCAAACTGCATAGTTTTAAATAATTTGTGATTCATATAATGGTGGTTTTGTAACATGTAATCCAAACATAATGTTATTGGTACAGCAAAATGAAAACCAAGCGCCACCTTCGTGCATTCGACAGGGATGCACTAACCCGGCCATTACGAATAGCGAGTGGGAGGATGAATATTGTTCCAACGAATGTGTTGTCAGCCATTGCAGGTAATATTAATATCTGGGCTAATATTTAAGCGCGTTACACAATACTAAAATCCCTATTATAGTATTATTAACGGACTTCAAATAAATTTACAAAAAAAAAAAACGACTTTAAATTACCACAAAGGGATCCCAACGCCGCGGGATTTTCATTCCGACAAAACCCCGAAGAGGCCACACAGGTGGCCAAGGTCCGCCGGGTGCCACTGGAAATGCCTTCTGCGTACCAGAGACGCCCACAGCAATGGACATAGGAGCGGCCACGGTCAATGGAATTTGAAAAAAAATCCAGAATGGGACCAAATAATTGTTGGTGTGGGACCAAATTGAAATGTAACCACACGGAAAGCACCAGCTTTCAGTCTTTTAGTTTTTGAGTTATCAAACATTAAAGTAACGTACCTTTCACAGTACTAAAAAAAACGATTATTGGATTTTGCGCGCCAAATTTAATAATTCAAAACTTCAAATTATTTAACTATGTAACTATTCATCCGATTGGTGTGATTTATTTATGCCGTAATGCAATTAACCTGTCGTCCACACCGTCTTATTTATTTCGACGTTCCGGCGAACCGCCTCGTAATACAATGTATCAAAGTTATGAGGATAACTCATAACTTTGGACTGGGTGAACAAAAAAAAAACAGTCAAATTGAGAACCTCCTCCTTTTTTGAAGTCGGTTAAAAAAGAGGAGGTTCTCAATTGACTGTATTTTTGAGCGAAGCTCTTATCAGGTGACTCAAATGCAACTCGATGTGAAATTGTTTCTCGACAACTAACCAACCGATTTTCATGATTTTTTTCACTCAAAAATCAAGCAGGTTTTGTTCGAGACCGAATTTTGATTTAGGACCCTCAAAAAAAGTTATTTACCAAAAATATGTATGTCAACAACCGATTTCCGAACAAAACCTGCTCCTTATAGATGATAAATGCCTTAATAGAAATAATCGCTTCGCTCAATTGCATGCTGCAGCGCAGTACCACAGTACCACAGTACCACGGCAGCGACCGCAGTGAGTAGTTTACGTTCACCCAGTCTGACGTGTATTTTTTTTAATAATTTGCGGAGATGCTCGACTCACTGTACATTTTTATATTAACTTTTGTATATAATGGTGGGCTAACATAGGTTTATCTTTGTTACAGAGATGTATTCAGTTCGTGGGTGGCATCAAACAACAGTAGCCAAATTCAAAATTTCTCTGCAGTCAAATAAAAATAATCTGCTAATTAGGTACATATCAAATTTTTTAAATTAACTCGTAATATGAACCTCTCAATGAGTCTATAATAAGGAACCAGTATTTAATCGTTGTAATTACTTAGATTTACTTTATAATTTGTAATACATGACGCATGAATGAATTTATTGTATTCTTTAATGAACAACAGTTGAAAAGTAAATTGTAAAAATATGATTAGTTTTATAAGACAGGAATGTATCCTGCTAGGCCTTATATCTTATGATTAAGTGAAGATACTTTCGGTATAAAAAAATGCGGAAGGACATAATTATGAATCTTTGATTCTCACTAAGATTTCCACGTAAAACGTCATTGTGATAAGTCGCTGTTATACTTTTTCTCATTTTATATTTCTATCTCTCATATTAATATGTAACATAAAAAGTTGGTTTGAAGACTGTGAAGGTAAATTCTATCTTTTTTTTTTATATAGTGAACCTTGTAGACTAAGATCTGCATTTTATACTCGACAGAGTAGTTTTTAAAGCATATCTTGGAACAAGGTATACCTACTCAAGATCATTTTGAAGAAATTCTAATGGACATTTTTATAAATTAGGATGACTTTATTTTTGAGGTGATAGTTGTATAAAACTTGCAACAAATACCCATAAGTCATTATGAGTATTTGGAGCATTAAAACAAAATCCGACTGGTCTAACTACAGAATTTCGATGTCGCCCATGGCTTGTGACGGTCAGATGGCAGTCGCTTGCGGAAATCAAAGTTCAGCTGCATCGCAATTAGACTGGAAAAGCCTACCCCCAACTGGTTTTGGAAAAGGCTCGGTGTATGATGAGTTGTATAAGACTAACACTAAAATATTAATGATTTGCCTTAAAGGGTTTCAAGTGGTTCCACCACATTTACTATAGTGACAAGACCAGACTTTGAAAAAAAATTGTCATCAACTAAATAGAACAAGCGCTGCTAACATGGCACATGATGCATTTTATTTAGGCTTTGTTGTATATTCGTTTACGGTATTGCTGAAATTTTACTATTATTTTATAATGTAGCATCTATTCTAAATAAATGATATAATAATTAAATATCATTATAAATCTCGTTGAGGCTATTTAATGCGCGGATGTCGGATACTTACGACTGGAGACAAGTTCACTCATAATATTATATTGTTAATAATAATAATGGACGATAACATTTACTTGTGTATGGTATTTTTATGAACCTAGTAAATACACGGTTATTATTAGCAAGTTGCATTTATACTTTTCCGCGTTGTAATATAACTATAACCCTATAGCAATATGTCTATATCTATCCATTTCTCTAGGAGTTGTGTTTAGTATTATAGGATTAGCTGGACCAAAATTTCTTTATATTCAAAGTGATTATAAGATATTTAGGATAATATCTTTTATTGTATGTCCAACAATACCTTATGATATAGTAATATACTTGTAAATAAACTCTCGCAATAATAGCTGTAGACGTAGACTACATAAGATTTTTTTTTATCATGTTATTTATTAAGTAGTATCTTTAGAACTACTTCGTTTAGATGAAGTTATGTTTAAAAAATGTAAAATATAACAATGTATAAATTGTAATTAGAAAAAGTGATTCCATTAAATTTCTTAAACAGCCATTTTTTCTTATTACTGCCACAAGCTGGTGTCTCACGTTCTACCCGGCGGCGGCGATTGAAAATACTAGAACATATAATTGCGAGTAGAGGAGTTTGGCTAAGGCAAAATCGCAGCAACGTGAGCGGCAGCACGGGGAGTCTGGCGGCAGCAGAGACATGAATATCATTGGGCGGAAACAAAATAAATGTGGGTCATAGATAAGACTAGGTTAATTTATTGACCTATCGATATCTTAAAACTTCTGAAACGATCGGGCTGTTTCATATTATGTATAAGCGGCAACCAATTTAGATTTGCTTGGTTGTGCTTCGCCCACTTGACAATTATTATACACAAAAACCTTCCCCGAGAACCACTATCTATTGGTGAAAACCGCATCAAAATCCGTTGCGTAGTTTTAAAGATCTAAGCATATATACGGATGGAAGCGACTGTTTTATAATACGTAGTGATTGATTGGAGAATCATTGGCTGATTTCAGAATCCGCCAATGAGAGTTTATATGCAATTACGTGAACGTGATAAAATGGCGATATCTTTGGTAAAGCGTCATTTGTTTTATAATACGTAGTGATTGATTGGAGAATCATTGGCTGATTTGAGAATCCGCCAATGAGAGTTTATATGCAAATACGTGAACGTGATAAAATGGCGATATCTTTGGTAAAGAGTCATTTGTTTTATAATACGTAGTGATTGATTGGAGAATCATTGGCTGATTTGAGAATCCGCCAATGAGAGTTTATATGCAATTACGTGAACGTGATAAAATGGCGATATCTTTGGTAAAGAGTCATTCAGACTACGGTATATTATATCACATCGTAGCATATAGCACAACAATATCGCACACCATACATTTACTATGGACACATTCTCACTACGCTTTCCTATATAGTATGGCTTGCTATACACTATATAATTGAGCGATACGCTGTGTTGGTTACGCTATATCGCACGCCACCCTCGCCGCCCTTGCTATATTCATATAAACGCTTGCGATAATATAGAGTAAAGTGAACGCCATGCTCTATAGTATAGCATGCCTTCTATTATCTTTACTTATGTACACGTCACTTTGTTCGATCCCACTCAGATTCCCATTCCCAAGTACCTATGTACCTACGTCCCAGTTCATATGTCAGTCACGCACGTCACGTCATTGGAATTGACCATAGCCAAAGAAAGAGGAAAATTAGGTTCTAACTTGCCTGTTTCCAGTTTTTAATGAAAAAATCTGTAAATAAAGATAGTGACATTGTTGCAGTTATTTATAATAAATCTTAGTTATGTACTTGAAGTGATATACGGTTATCAATAAATTTATTTGCCGGAATTAAAATGATGGACGGAAATGATTTGGTATCAGAAAGTTCAAGACGAGGCATTATTTCACAAGCCTGGACCCGTATATCTCAAGTAGGTACTTTAGCCATGAACCGTATCAAACTATGTCAATCTAATTAGTTGTACAGAGTTGTTGACAAAAAGCACCCTGCTCCATTTACTGAACAGCTATGATGCCGCCAAATATTAAACAATTCAGTGTGGTGTTATGGATTAGTAACAAGTTTATCCATGATAGAATCGGAAGGCAAAACAATATTTTCAGTTATGATGATGTAGAATACAATAAAACTCGATAGTATTTCATCATCATATTCGTCGTACCTGTCAATCAATTTTGCTTACTTATTAACAAATAAATACTTACTGAACCATATTGGCTGCTTGGTACATAGATCCTTAGCTGAGTATCTGAAAACAACAACAAAACACCTAGCTGTGGAAGCCATGAGTTGTAGCTAGATTACTCTAATCCTTACATGATACTAGATTACTTAAATTTTGTTTCACTAGACTATTTCACAACTGTGATCATCAAAAAATGTTGCTTTTCAAAACAGGTATACCAGGGTACATTAGACCAGTGGACACCACACACAAGATTCCGTTGGGTTGGAAGTTTTCTACTATTAGTTTTGTTTATGCTACGAATATTTACTAAACAAGTAAGTTATTAATCTTATTAATATTATTTCTTAATACAAGTCCCAAGTGACCAACAATCCATTACATCATATTTCAACATTTTCCTCCAGTGTAGTCATACTCACTATTTCCTGTATTCATTAAATTTTTGTCTGTCTGCACACTAATCTCTGCAACGGTAAAAAGGTATAATGTAGGCTACTTTATTCCAGAAATGTGTTCCCTTGAGAATTTGAAACCATAAAAACTATTTCACATGGGCAAAGCTGCTGGCTTCCGCTAGTATATAATATAATAATAATCATATCAAACTATACATAGGAACAAATAATAGTTGTGCAAATGGGATTACATAAAAACTATTTTGAAAACTATTTCTTATCAAAATTATGCATGGATAGTTGTGAATTACAAAATATCCATTTGTACCTACTAATTTTGGTAATATGTAGTAGTCAAAATCATAACAAAAATTCTTCATTTCTTATCTAAATTTTGCAAGTTTATTTTATCTTATCTATTACTTGTCTAATCTACCTGATGGAACCCTTTTTTATTTTTTTCATTTTGATGGGACCCATGAGTTAACTGGATGAAATAAATAGAGAAGACAATATTTATCCAAAAAAAATATTCTCTGTTTTCAGAAGCCTATGTTGTGATTATTATGTTTTAAAGGTGTGTTCAATCTTTTGCAGGGATGGTACATAGTAACTTATGCATTGGGCATTTACCATTTAAACCTCTTCATTGCATTCCTTACACCGAAGATTGACCCTGCTATGGATTTTGATGGTATATTTTTATCTACACTAATATTAAAAAAAAAGTGTGTGTGTCAACTCCGACGCACGACTGGAGTTTACTCCTTAAGTACGAGTATCTAACCATAACAAATTAGAAAGTTGCGCACTAGAGGTGCGCAACTGGTTACAGGTGCACCAAAAACGTGACACGATTTTCGTTAGTAGGTTTTACCCCTCGGATTTTTCTCATACCGGGCGCCTTATATATGAAAATCGATTCTTAAGGAGTAAACTCCAAAAAGAGGAAAGGTTTGATTGTATAGGCTCGCCACCTATTACGTAGCGAAACTTTCGCGAGATAAATTTGTGATTGGTCTGTCAGTCAGATTTGTAAAGTCTGTCAGATTGGATCGTTTGTCTGTTTTTCAAAATCGGTGTATTTTGAATATTCTTTCACTAATATGTAGTTATCCCTGAGTGCCATAGGTATTTATCCCGGCAAACCCGCGGGCGGAGTCGCGATATTCAGCTACTATTTAATACACTAGTTAGTACCTACCACTAATTCATTTGAGACTGTTGATTTCACTAGGATGTCAGTCAGTAAAGTTAGGAATAATATATGTTAATGAGCATAAATGGTAGGCAAATATTTGTTTAGGCAATAATATGCCTAAATAGCATCATTATGTAATTGTGTCAAATAATGTGATAATATTCAGAATTTTATCACATTATTTTTTTTATCAGGCAATATTTACCTACTTGATGAATATTGTAATATAATATGCTGAAGATTCAGCATCCGTTGGTAATATGCCTAAATATTATACCTACTATCATTAGTTTAGGACAAAAGTTACCTAATATATTTTTTTTTAATTTATTTATTTATTGATCAAAACATTAAATTACGTTCCTACTATCTACTTACAAAATTAAGGGTTCGTAGCATTTTGTTATAGCGCGTTTACACATTCGTGTGAACTTATGCGAACTAAGACAAGCACGACCGTGTAAACAGGGCACTCGTGCAGGCTCGCCGCTCGTCGTAGCTCGTTAGAGGCGCTCGCCTCGGTGGCGGTCTTTGGTACACGAGTCAAAGGGATTCGTGGTCAACGCGAACTAGCTGTTTAGACACTCGCGTTGATTCAGTAAGGATAAACCGGTCATGTGCGAGTCGCACTCGCGCACAAAGCATTCCGTACCAAAATGCCTTATATATTTATTATATTCTGATTTTTAGTCTAGAGCCACCAGAAATTTGAAAGTTTCACAAATGATGTATTATTTGTGAAACTTTCAAATTTCTAACTATCTCGGCTCATATGATACAGCCTGGTGACAAACGGACCGAACGGAAAGCGGAGTCTTAGTAAAAGGGTTCCCGTTTTACCGTTTGGGTACGAAACCCTAAAAATTATGATGGCACTGAATGTTCACGAATGTGTAAAAGGCAGTTCGTGGCCGCACTCGTGTACGAACGTTTCGAGGCGAACCGCGAGTCGAATGTCTAAACCCAGCATTAGAAACGCAATTGGTTATAAACGCATTTCGTCAGAAATTGCATACTGTCAGAAACTAATCTCGTATGCTTTGCAATGCGTCCAAGACGCAACTCGTCAGTGTAAATACGAGTACGAGAGTACCGCATAATCATGTCCGTTTAGATTGAGGAGCCACATTTCGTATCTTAATGAAATTTATATAGGCAGCGGCGGCCTTACTCATTGCGAGGCCCCGGGCGGCAGTTCTTTGCGAGGCCCCTCTTTTATACTGCGGCCCAATGCCTCGGCCGCTCCTACGTCCATTGCTAGGCGCCCCAGCTACGCACTCGGAAGTATTCCCTGTGGCGCCGACGGACTTTGGCCAACTATGTGGCCTCTGTCTGGGGATGGGTGGGGTTTTATCCCGCATCATTGGGGTCGGGTTTTATCCAGCGTCGGTGAGTAAATGTGCGTTCTGCGGGGCTTTAGCACTGCAGCTGACCGTAGATGAGTCTGCGGCGCCATGGCCACCGACTTCGGAACTCAGCAGGGAGGGTACTCTCCCTCTCCCTCCCGGCTGCCACCTTCGCGAGCATAACATGCTCGAAGAAGGACACGGCCACGCTCCACCTTCTCCCGCTGGAGACCATGGCTCAAAGCATGGTTTTTACTGAGAGGGTATTCACACCTGGTAGCAACGACGAGGTCTCAGCGCTGACTTGCCCACGCTGAGTGCTCCAAAAGCGTGTGGAGTGCGGTGCTTTCGCCGGAACCCTCGCAGTGTTGACACTGGAGCGTGACCTCAAGATGGATCCGGTCACCTTGCCGCCTGTGCAGCGACCCGTCCATAATCGGTCCTACCGCTGCGATGGTGGTGGTTCCCCACCGTGGTTGATAAAGTCGCACCTTCCATGTCTTCATGAGATCCTGGCGGAGTTGGGACCGCTGAGCCTCGATTTCTCAAGATGCAGGCCTGTGGTCCCGCTTCAGAACCCCCTTGAGCCATTGAAACTGACGCAAATGCTCATGCTTCTAGGTCCAATGGAGGGGTTCCGGCTAAGAGACATGCACCCTCTAAGGAGATCGTGCGTTACCCTCTTAATATCTTGCCAGACCGCTGAAGACCTGTCAACGGTCTGTTTAAAACAGCCACGTTGTTGGCCGTTAATCTGGCTGCCCATACCGGGGCGTATAAGGCCACAATCCGACTCCGTAACTCCGTACCCCGGGACATACAGTGAGGCCCTTTCTCTTTCTTGAAAATTAAGAGATGCGAAAATAGGTAGGTCTGGTTGTTGTAAGGTACACGGTACAGTATAGACTTTGAATTCATTGCAAGCAAAATACGAGTAATTCCAAGTTCAATTAGGTATGTTTTGAATAAATGAAATAGTTTACTAACTTTAATTTAATTTATCGTTATATTTATAATCTTAATAAATAATTAAGGATAAAATCAAAAATAATAAAAAATCTTTTTTTTTTTGCATGGGTCGTTGCGCGAGGCCCCTGCAAGCGCGAGGCCCCGGGCGATTGCCCTGTTCGCCCCCCCCCACATTAAAGTCACAGTCTTGCGGAGATACGTTCTACGTAGGTATGCAACGAAAATGGAATTAAGTCGAAAAGATTTTAGAGCGATGACTTTTTATGATTTTAAAAGTTCTCTCTCTCCGCAAGACTGCTCGTCTTCAAAATGCTTTTGGGAGAGAAGCACCTTGTTTGACCACCGTGTGGCGATGGTTTGCAGAGTTTGAGAGAGGTCGAGTTTCTTTACATGACGAATTTCGTGAAGGGCGGCCTTCAACTGCCGTCAACGAAAATAATGTGGCTACTGTTAAGCGGTTAATTGAAGAAAACCCGCGGATTACATATGAGACAATTCGAGGACTATTGGGGATTGGTATGAGTCAAATCCAGAAAATTTTACACGAAGAATTGTAAGTTCGGAAACTTTGTTGTCGTTGGATCCCTCATGAACTGACAGCGGAGCAAAAGCGTGCTCACGTTGAATGGTGCTCACAGATGCTACTGAAGTACGACCACGGACATTCTAATGCTGTTTATGACATTGTTACAGGAGACGAAACGTGGATTTATTGTTTTGAACCCGAAAAAAAACAGCAATCTTGTGAATGGGTGTTTGAGTATGAGAACAAGCCAACAAAAGTGAGGCAGGCGAGAAACGTGGTAAAAAAATTATCGCGTTTTTTTTCTCAGCTACGTGTCCCATCTGTGCAATTCCACTTGAAGATCAAAAGAGTGTTAATGCCGAGTGGTATTCTACCATTTGTTTACCCAGGGTGTTAGAAAAAGTTCGCGAAAGACGACCCAAAAGCCGCGTTCTCCTACATCATGACAACGCTTCTTCACACACGAGCAACAAAACAAAGTCATTTTTAGCTTCCGAAAAAGTACAACTCGGTACCCATCCTGCGCATGGCCCCGACCTGTGATTTCTGTATTTTCCCCAAATTCAAAGATTTGATGAGAGGTTTCACTTTACCAACTCCGAAGAGGCAGTGATAGCGTTCAATCAGCACGTAGAAAACATGACTTCAGACCTGTGGTCTTCCTGTTTTAAAAAATGGTTGGATCGCATGAAAAAATGTAAAGGAGAGTATTTTGAAAAGCAGTAAACATAATATTTTGGTTTTAACATGTTGTTTTTTAAGTTACGCAAAACTAATAGTGTGACCTACGTATAATACTTCAAAAGTTATAAGAACATAAAGGTGGCTCCTCAATCTAAATGTTTAGATTGAGGAGCCTCGTCAGAACTAGGAAAATCTTGGATGAAGTAGAACTACTCGACTTGTAAGTAATGGTCTGAGGAGCCTCATATAATGTATGATAACTTTTTTAATTTTAATACAACAAAACTCAGATTTGGTCTACTAAATACTCTCGAATGCTACTAAATCATACCTAATTTTGGTAAATATTCATCCATGATTTTCCTAGTTCTGACGAGGCTCCTCAATCTAAATGTTTAGATTGAGGAGCGTCGTCAGAACTAGGAAAATCTTGGATGAAGTAGAACTACTCGACTTGTAAGTAATGGTCTGAGGAGCCTCATATAATGTATGATAACTTTTTTAATTTTAATACAACAAAACTCAGATTTTGTCTACTAAATACTCTCGAATGCTACTAAATCATACCTAATTTTGGTAAATATTCATCCATAATTTTCCTAGTTCTGACGAGGCTCCTCAATCTAAATGTTTAGATTGAGGAGCCTCGTCAGAACTAGGAAAATCATGGATGAAGTAGAACTACTCGACTTGTAAGTAATGGTCTGAGGAGCCTCATATAATGTATGATAACTTTTTAATTTTAATACAACAAAACTCAGATTTTGTCTACTAAATACTCTCGAATGCTACTAAATCATACCTAATTTTGGTAAATATTCATCCATGATTTTCCTAGTTCTGACGAGGCTCCTCAATCTAAATGTTTAGATTGAGGAGCCTCGTCAGAACTAGGAAAATCATGGATGAAGTAGAACTACTCGACTTGTAAGTAATGATCTGAGGAGCCTCATTAATGTATGATAACTTTTTTAATTTTAATACAACAAAACTCAGATTTTGTCTACTAAATACTCTCGAATGCTACTAAATCATACCTAATTTTGGTACATATTCATCCATGATTTTCCTAGTTCTGACGAGGCTCCTCAATCTAAATGTTTAGATTGAGGAGCCTCGTCAGAACTAGGAAAATCATGGATGAAGTAGAACTACTCGACTTGTAAGTAATGGTCTGAGGAGCCTCATATAATGTATGATAACTTTTTTAATTTTAATACAACAAAACTCAGATTTTGTCTACTAAATACTCTCGAATGCTACTAAATCATACCTAATTTTGGTAAATATTCATCCATGATTTTCCTAGTTCTGACGAGGCTCCTCAATCTAAATGTTTAGATTGAGGAGCCTCGTCAGAACTAGGAAAATCATGGATGAAGTAGAACTACTCGACTTGTAAGTAATGGTCTGAGGAGCCTCATATAATGTATGATAACTTTTTTAATTTTAATACAACCAAACTCAGATTTTGTCTACTAAATACTCTCGAATGCTACTAAATCATACCTAATTTTGGTAAATATTCATCCATTATTTTCCTAGTTCTGACGAGGCTCCTCATCATCACGAAGTAGAACTACTCGACTTGTAAGTATTGGTCTGAGGAGCCTCATATAATGTATGATAACTTTTTTAATTTTAATACAACAAAACTCAGATTTTGTCTACTAAATACTCTCGAATGCTACTAAATCATACCTAATTTTGGTACATATTCATCCATGATTTTCCTAGTTCTGACGAGGCTCCTCAATCTAAACATTTAGATTGAGGAGCCACCTTTGTTTTTATAACTTTTGAAGTATTATTCTACAAATTCGAGGATTGAGGCTACAAAATTTTTAAACTTACTACTAAATACCTATATAAATTTCATTAAGATACGCCAAGTGGCTCCTCCATCTAAACGGACATGCATAATCTCCGTAGAGGCTGTATGTCTCTTAACCGGAACTCTCCAATGGGGCCTGGAAGCGAGGGCCTTAGCTTAGCATCATTGTCTTAATGACACAAGTAGGCGGCTGCAAAGAACTCTCTGTGGATGGTTTTAAATATTTGACGAAATGAGTATCTGTCAAGTTCCGGGTCTGACCAACTGCGTATCTGTAGAGTTGAAGTATCTGACCAAGTGCGTGAGAAATTCCCTGAGAAATGACGAATTGTGTTTATGACGAAATGTTACGAATTCAAAATTAATCACCAGCCAATAATATAAACGTAAGCAATAGTATCACAGAAAATACCAGTCACTTGACCCATTTAACACTAATTGGTATAGAACAAATTGTCTACTGACAATTGACAAAAGCTACATGCTGGCTGGTGGCCGTAGAATTTTGAAAGCTGTTCTTCACTGAATATTTTTTTTTATTTCAGGCGATGATGACAACGGTCCAGCGTTGCCAACAAGAGCTACTGAGGAATTCAGACCATTCATACGAAGACTACCAGAATTTAAATTCTGGCTCTCTGTCACCAAAAGCACTTTGGTGGGCATTGGTTGTACATTCATAGATGCCTTCAATATTCCAGTATTTTGGCCTATTTTAGTTATGTATTTTATTACATTATTCGGTATTACTATGAAGAGACAAATTAAGGTAAGTTAATAAAATAGTATAAAACAAAGTCGCTTCCGCTGCCTGTCCGTCCCTATGTATGCTTAGATCTTTAAAACTACCCAACGGATTTTAATGCGATTTTTCCCAATGGATAGAGTAGTTATCGAGGAAGCGTTTAGTATATAATTTCTCAAGCGGGCGAAGCTGCGTGTGCGCACTAGCCGTTGCTTTCCCTATGTATGCATAGATCTTTTGAACTACGCAACGGATTTTGATACGGTTTTAACCAATGGATGGAGTGGTTTTCGAGGAAGGTTTTTGAGTATATAATTAGTCAAGCGGGCATCTGCTAGTATATTATATAATAAACTATAATAACAATATTCTGTTCACAGCATATGATCAAGTACCGGTATCTGCCGTTCACTCATAGCAAACCAAAGTACAAAACTGTCGATTCTGCTGTTACTGTAAACTGACGATAATACAGTTGTGTAAATTACCTATCTAAGAACTTTGAAGAGTTAGTTAAATTTAGCTTAAACTGTTGTATGCATATATTTCTAGAAATACATTTTTATCATGTTTCCTCAAGTTTAAGTTATTTGTTTCTTAATTTAAGTTATGATGTAAAACGTGTGAATACATATATTTTCTTTATAGATGAAGCTAAATTTCTTACACGAACACAAAGTGTCTCGCATTAGTTCATAACGACAAACAAACTAGCTTCTATTCTTTGTTTTATTTAAAACTTCCTCAACTAAACAACACAACACCGCGACCATCAGTCAACTATAAGAGGAGAGGATTCATTAACAATTGGACCTTTGCCTGCCAGATACTATAAGCTTTCATACTAGGGACTCGTCCATTATTTTCACAGCAAACTGACCTTTGGCTGCGGCGCAGTATGCCTAATTAATATACGCTACTTTTCTTGTGCAATTATGTTCTTCATTGTGAACAAAAGTAGAAAATATTTAGAAAGAGTAGAATAGAATACTTATATTTTATTGTACACCAATATACAAATTGAATTAATACTAGGTGCTGCTACGCTGGCGTCACCCTGCGCTGCTGCACATTGAGCGGAGTGTTTTCGGTAGTGAAGTCAGCTTTAACTAAGCTGACTTCAAAAATGTCAAAATGTTCAAAAAGTGTGTAAATTTAAATTCATGTAAATATTGGTTCCTCAAATAATTATTTCTGGCGCCTTTTTTTTAATTTCTGACTCCGTCACATTTTTTGCACCTTAAATCTAGTTTAATTTACTTCAAAAAATTCTAGAATTCGCCAAGTAGTTACTCAGATACAGCGTTACATTTAATCGCATTGGAGTCGCTGTATGGGAGCTCCGTTCGCCTTCGGCTCACTCCGCTCAACAAACTAAATTTACATTCAGTAGTACCTACAAATGGCGTAAGTAATTTACACCTAATAACAGGTATACACAAACAAGTCCAATGCCATCTAGTGAACAGAAGTCGAACTACACAAATGTGTGACAAATCCTGACCTGCATCGTGGTATAGAAAATATCGTGCTTGATGATACCTCGACATCGAAGATTTTTGTCATCCTTAACGACACCCGAGCTTGTTAATGTTCGAACAGGCCTACGAAACTTGAACGCAGCTTGCGGAACAGCACTATCGGCGACCGCCCGCCGGACAGGAAAGGCCTGCCACATAACGTCATCATCGGGGGGCTGGCTGACATCCGCTCACTGGAGCTTACCTAGTGAGCTTGACTTCACTGAGCAGCGGGTTATAGGCTTATAGCTCACCGATCCTGGTTTGCCGGCTCTTCCTTGTTTAGATAGCTGCTGGACTTCCTTGTTTAGATAGCTGCTGGACTTCCTTGATTAAGTTTCTTCCAGTGGCAGCGGCAGTGGGCCTTCCGTGCCGCCACGATATCCCTGACCAGAAACCTACTGGACGAATCCAACCCTGTAAGCCACCTGTTGTAGCATAGACCACTTTTATTATTATAGTCTGCGTAATGTACTTTTTACCCACCACGGAATACAGACAGTATAATAATAATACGGGTTTGGAGTGAGAGTCCGATGTTTGTTTGTGCAAACCCGTGTCGGCATTTTTCTCCATCTACTATTCCGATGTTGATGCAGCCACAGATATTAGAATACTATACTAGTGATCAGCGGCGGCCTTACCCATTGCGAGGCTCCGGGCGGCAGGTCTTTTCGAGGCTCCTTTTTTTATAACGCGGCCCAATGCCTCGACCGCCCCTACGTCCACTGCTGGGCGCCCCAGGTACGCACTTGGAAGTATTCCCTGTGGCGCCGGCGGACTTTGGCCAACTATGGGGCCTCTGTCTGGGGTTGGATGGGGTTTTATCCCGCATCATTGGGGTCGGGTTTTTTCCAGCGTCGGTGAGTAAATGTGCCTTCTGCTGGGCTTCAGCACTGCAGCTGATCGTAGATGAGTCAGCAGCGCCCTGGCCACCGACTTAGGATCTCAGCAGGGAGGGTACGCTCCCTCTCCCTCTCGGCCGCCACCGTCGCGAGCATGACGTGCTCGAAGAAGGACACAGCCACGTTCCACCTACACGTTCCACCTACACCTTCCACCTACACCCGCTGGAGACCTTGGCTCAAAGCATGGTTTCCACTGAGAGGGTATTCACGCCGAGACCCACGCCCAGGTACCAGCGCTGACTCGCCCACGCTGAGCGCTCCACAAGCGTGTGGAGTGCGGTGCCTTCGCTCGACCCCTCGCAGTGTAGATACTGGAGTGTGACCTCACTATGGATCCGGTCACCAATGCCGCCTGTGCAGCCATTCATGACGCAAAGGCTCTTGGTTCCAGGTCCCATGGAGGGGTTCCGGCTAAGAGACATGCAGCCTCTTGAGGAGATTGTGCATTATCCTCTTAATATCTTGCCAGACCGCTGAAGACCTTTAAACGGTCTGTTTAAAACAGCCACGTTGTTGGCCGTCAATCTGACCGCCCATACGGGGGCGTATAAGGCCATAATCCGACTCCATACCCCGGGACATAATGCGAGACCCTTTCTCTTTCTTGAACATTAAGAGATGCGAAAATATGTATGGTACACGGTAGGTACAGTAAAGAACTCATTGCAAGCAAAATAATTCCAAGGTGGCAAGAATTCTATTAGGTTTGTTTTGAATAAATGAAATAGTTTAATAACTTTAAGTTATTATGTTATAATCCTAATAAATAATTAAGGATAAAATCAAAAACTAAGAAATACCACTTATATTTTAAAAATCAATTCTTTTTTGCTTGGGTCCATTCTTTTTTGAGGCCCCTGCAAGCGCGAGGCCCCGGGCGATTGCCCTGTTCGCCCCCCCCTAAGGCCGCCACTGCTAGTGATGCAGCACAGTTTTTAGTTATGGGTTCGGGTTTGATCGGTACTTTCCAGCAAAAGTACTATATTTTCTTAGATAGGTGTTACAGTGACAACTAACCAGGGCCTCTGCAATAAACATTATATATGTGCAAAACCAAAACGACTAGTCCGGTTTAGATGCAGTTTGTGGTTGATTAGTGACGGTTCTTAAATAGATGTTCCGGTAGTAACTCACTGGAGGGCGCTACAGTAATATATTATATTATGTACCTACCTATACATAACATTTTATATGCTCTCATAAAGTTTAAAATAAAAACTAAATTTTAAATTTTGAATAAACCAACTACGCCAAGGTCAACGGTTTAAAAGTAATTAAAAAGGACAAAGTAGGTCATAGCATAGTAACAAAGTAGATCATGGGTTGCCATCACTCTTTATAATTTCGGAAATAAAAATAGGGTAAGTAACATCGTCAATACTTCTAAAGGTCCTCACTGTAGGGGCGCGGCTCAGGATACACTTTTTAGGGTTGCGTACCCAATCTGTAAAACGGGAACCCTGTTACTGAAACTTCGCTGTCTGTCTGTCTTGGGCTGTATCGGAAATTTTCACAGATGATGTATTTATGTTGCCTCTATAACGACAAATACTAATAAACAGAATAATAATATAATAAGTTGCATCGAATGTTACACCCACGATCTTCTGTCATGAGACTGTACATTCTGTACATGGGTCGAGGCTTTTTGAATGCCAAGAACCTCCACAACCGTGAAGTGTGCAGTCTGAGAGATTACTTTCTACAGAATGGGTGTGACATTCATTGCGATGTCGTGATGGTTGACAAGGGCCTGACACCTCTTTCCTTGGCTAACGAGAACTGGCGTAAACCAAAGGTGCTAGGTACTGAAGACCGTAGGGACGTATGGAAGAGTAAGGAGCTACATGGGCGGTTCTACCGGGTCTTAACAGGACCCGACGTAGACCTGCTCGCTTCGGTGAACTGGCTGCGTTTTGGGGACCTCTTTGGGGAAACTGAAGGTTTTGCCTGTGCAATTGCAGATGAGGTTATCAAGACGAATAACTATCGGAAATACATCATGAAGGACGGTACGGTCGACATTTGTCGAGCATGCCACCGTCCTGGTGAATCACTTCGCCATATTATTTCCGGATGTTCGTATCTTGCTAACACCGAGTACTTGCATAGGCACAATCAAGTAGCCAGGATCATCCACCAGCAACTTGCTCTTCAATATGGCCTTATTGAGTTTGAAGTACCGTACTATAAGTACATACCAGTGCCAGTTCTTGAGAATGGTCGTGCATTGCTCTACTGGGACCGATCAATCATCACGGACAGGACTATTGTTGCCAATAGGCCCGATGTCGTGTTGGTTGATCGGACCCAGCGTCGGGCAGTGCTCGTCGATATCGCCGTCCCGCATGACGAAAATCTCGTGAAGGCAGAGAAGGACAAACTTAGTAAATACCTTGATCTGTCCTTCGAGATAACCGCCATGTGGGACGTAGACTCGACGATCAATGTCCCGGTGGTCGTTTCAGCAAATGGATTAATAGCGAAGAGTCTCGATCAACATCTCAAGAGACTCTCGTTAGATTGTTGGATCAAGAGTCAGATTCTGAAGGCTGTTATCCTCGACACGTGCCGTATTGTTAGGAGGTTTCTCAGTCTCTAGCCTCCACCGCCGGTAGTTTGGGTCCTACTCCGCTATTGGTGGGTCACTATTTTTTATATTTTTAAATGTATTTGTGTTTTTTAAAATCTATTTAAAAATGTATTAAATAAGAATATAAGCGAATAAACGAAATAATAAGTTTTAAGGTGGCTCCCATACAACAAACGTGATTTTTTTGCCGTTTTGGTACGTAACCCTTTGTGCGCGAGTCCGACTCGCACTTAGCCGATTCTAGTATAGTATAATGTACTCTGTGGTACAGTCAGCGTCTAATAATTAGTTACAGTCAAGGTACTCTAATCTATAGGCGCAACCAAATAGTCAATGATATCGGTACAAACAAAGTTTCCTTATTGTTGACAACAATGTAGTCGCTCCAAAGGGCGAGACGTTTAAAATGTCACATAGATAGGTTCAGTCAAAGTGTTTAAAAATATCGTAACATGCTAAATGAGACATCAAATGCGCACGCATACTTGTCTCTTTCATTTCGAACATGACGTCGTAGACTGGTTTTTGTTTAAAACAGTTGTAAATAAAGGATCATAGCATGTATTGTTATAGAAGTAAACCATAAACCAACCAACTAAAACTTAAACGGTTTCCCTAGATAAAAACCTCTTTAGACAATATAGTCTAGTATTTATTGAATGTTTATTTTATTTATTAGTCATATAAGTCATATCAATGTCAAGTGCAATAAAACTAACTAGAAATAATATATTTGAGAGGAAGGTGTCTCCATAACAGATATTTCAAATGAACTGGGAATATCCGTAAGTTTCACATTAGAAAGAAAGAAGAAGAAAGAAAGAAAGAAAAAAAGTTTATTAAACCACACACCCTACCTACTTAATGGAGAAAAAAAATAAAATATAATTTATAAATCAAAGCCGTGCGCCGCATACGCACCCAGACTGCATTGTGCGGGTGCAGTGACCCATAGGTACAAAACAACAAAAACATTGGTTGAGCACTGCAGGCGCAGCAGACTCAGACTGAGCGCGGCCGCGGCGAGACAGCACACAAACAAAAACCTATAATAATTATGTCAGTGTGGAGTGTGTGTTTAAAAGGCCGCAGTTCAGCTAATGCTGCAGATTAGGTGAAATCTGCAGCGCTGGTTTTCAACTGTAGCCCAACCAAACCAGGTAGCTTACTGTACTTCCAAAAAACAATACGTCACTATGTACATATGCATGTTCGTGGATACACACGCGCACAATACAAACCAGCAAAAAAGAAAATAACGTCACACATCATATAGGTAAGTAAATAGCACGAACCCTTTACAACCATTATGTAAGTACTAATGTATACAATTAATAATTTAGCTTCAGTTGTATATTTTTCTAGATATCAATAATTTAACTAATAACAAATTTAACAAAACATTATTCGCACCCAAAGTTAACCCGTATCTGCCGTTTTCATTATATTAACACACACACACAGCGAACACAAACCGCCAAGGGCGAAAACAGACAACGCGGCCTCCGAAAGACCTACAGGCCCTACGGGACAAAAACCCCGTATCAACTTGATTTTTGGACATTAAGTAGGATATTTCTGTACCTAACTCGGAAGCCATGCACGCCAGTAAGACTTCTAAGAGGCGGAGGAATATTATTCCATATTTTACTCGCTCGATATCTAAAACTACCCTGAAATGCCGCAGTTTTATGCTTGGGTATATGTAGGTTTACGCGCGATGCTCTAGTCAAATATCTACTATTTTCATTGAGCCATCTCAGTTTAGAGTACAGGTAAAAAGGTTTTCTTGTCTTTATAATTCCAAATAGAACAGTTGCCAAGTGTAACTCCCTCCTGTACTTCATTTTAAGTTTGTTATTATTATTTAGATATGGCGTTACATGGCTTCTTGGAGGTATATTGTAACAAAAGCGTGCGCACGCATTTTGCACTCTTTGAATCAAATTGGCCGTTTTAGCCAGTAGCCGCGGGCCGTAGACTACATCCATGTAATTGAATTTGGATAGTACTAAGGTAAACTTCTCACGGAGTTCAACACTGAGGTAAGTTCGTATTCTGTATAGCAGTTTCAACCTATAAAAACAGTTCCTCACACATTCTGCCACATGACGTTCGAACCTCAGTTTCTCGTCCATTATTAAGCCTAAGTTTTTAGCCTGATTTACACGTTCAATTAGGATGTTATCGACATAAATTAAGGGATTTAGATCACCCAACCGAGTCAATTGGTCTTTGGAGCCTAATATTAAATACTTAGTCTTACTCCCATTCAGTACGAGAGTATTTTGACGGGCCCATCGACAAATGCTACTCAGGTCCTCGTTTACCTTACTTAGGGCTTCGTCGACGTCAGCAGCCTTGAAGGAGAAATAAATTTGTACATCATCCGCGTATATGTGGAATTGGCAATGTTTTATAACCTGAACAATGTCAGCACTGTAAAGTATGAACAACAAGGGTCCCAAAACAGACCCCTGCGGCACACCTCTATCTACTGTTTCTACAGAAGAACACAGCGTAGATCCGTCACTTTTCTGGGTCTCCACGAACTGTGTCCGACCATTTAAGTAAGAATGAAACCACTGTATTGTGTTACTGTCAAACCCATAATACGCTAATTTAGAAAGTAAGAGAGAAACGTGCAGCCCATCAAACGCCCTAGAAAAGTCCAATAATACCAGAATTAGAATTAGATCAGTTACCTATCTTACTAATTTTTATTCACACAACTGACATATTTTGTTTTTTTAATTTAGAGAAACACAGTATACCGTTGGATAGAGAGATGGCAAAATGAAGGTGCTTTGCGAAACCATGTTTCGTTTGGTCGTCCACGTCAAACAAATACAGATGAAGACAGTAACATAGTGCAGCGAGCTGAGTTAGCAATCGATTTATAAACTCCAGGAGTATGTCGGTGGGATTTGGCATATCACAGAGCACAATAAGACGACGCCTGCGGGAACATGGGTTACGTCATCGTATTCCTGCTAAAAAACCTATATTAACACCGAGGCATAAAGCGCAGCGTTTACAGTTCGCACGAATTTTTTTAAATTTTAATATTGATAATGTGATCTTTGTAGATAAAAAGATTTTTGTTCTTCTGCTCAGAGACGCTTATCTCTATACCGGACATTGAACACAAGATATGATGAAAGAAATGTCCTCCCTAATAATCGCAGTGGTCGAATCACCTTAGGATTTTGGGCAGGGCCGAGCCGCCCCTGTGTGCGAAGTGTGCGGCGCACACAGGCGCCAAGACAATAGGGGCGCCCGCACCGCCACCGAAATTATTTTGGACGAGGTATTCTTTTTAGTAGAGTAGGTACCTATCGATAAGTAAGTAACCTAAATACTTAATGTATTGTACAATGCTCCTCCAAGATAATATTCACGTTTGCTGTTTACAGCTGGGCTGTTTAGTTTACATTAATTAGGTACCTACGAGCTAAAATCAAAGAACTGCGCTGTGCTTAGATCAATTTCATGAAGGCGCGCCCGCCGTGAGTTTGTTTATGAACGCAACCCGATGCGGTACGTGCGACCCAAGCTGAGAGGAGCCACGGGAATTCCCCGATTTTAACTAACGAGAGCCAGTGAGCCAAAATAATTGAACAATCCTTTTAACCAAAAGTGTGTGCAAAGTGGCGCGTATTAAATTGTTTTCTTTGTAATAAAAATTTAAATAATAATATAGTAGGTATGTATGTTATTTATAATATTCTGAGGGACTTAACACGAATCATACCGATAGATGTGCACAGGTAGTAGGTACATATACCTTTTGTACCTGACGTTTCGATCAGGTTACACCGGTCGTGGTTACCTGGTCGAAACGTCAGGCACAAAAGGTATGTACCTCTGTGCATAGGTATCTACCGGTATGATTCGTGCTAATCCCCGTAGAATATTATAGGTAATAGATTATGTAACGCGATAGTTTAATTAACAGTTAATATTCTAGTAGTTTCACGCTAAAAACAATACATTGTGTTAGGTTAGGTAGGTAGGACTATTTTAACGTCTTCAAAATTAGAAGAAAACGTGATAAAAATACAATTATAATAAATTAATAATATATTACGGCTGTACTCTACCATCCACTTCCTAAGAATCATTTGCACAACAAGTGCAGGAGATGGAAGCGGCGGCCAGCGTGGACGACACAGGACACAGTGGTCGGAGCTACCCAATGGGGCGCCTACCGACACACTGTACTGGGCTGGGCGACTCACCAGCTCCAGTAGATCCAGCAAAGTGGGCGCGTGATCTGACCTGTCTGGTACCCGTATACCGACATCTGCAGCAGTAGTACGTGACAAGCGTTGCTAGCTTCGTCCGTGTTGTTAGATGGGAGCCGACCCGCTGGACGGAAGAGTTGAAAAACCCGGCATGCGGCACGGCGACACACATCAGGATTATCCTCGACCTAGTAGGGCAGCATCCTGGGGGTGGTTGTTTAGGTTAGGCGCTATATTACTCGCTGGAAACCATGCTCCAAGCCATGGTCTCCAGCGCAAGTAGGTGGAACGCTGCCGTATCCTTCAGCGGTCAAGTCATGCTCGCGAAGGAGGCGCTGAGTTCCGCAGTCAGCGGCCAGGGCACTGCAAACTCATCTACGCCCACGACCATCTATCTCCATGATCGGGGCCTGAGGACGGCGGGATAGCCACCCGCGCCGTCCTTACAGACGCAGGCTAGAAGGGTTGCGTGCTGTGGGGTCTTTCTCCACAGCACGCAACCAGATTCACTCACCGACGCGGGATAAAACCCAACCCCAACCACGCGGGATTTTCATTCCAACCAAACCCCCGAAGAGGCCACACAGGTGGCCAAAGTCCGCCGGGCGCCTCTGGAAATACTTCTGGTGTCACCAGAGACGCCCGCAGCAATGGACATGGGAGCGGCCGCGGTCACGCGGAGTTAAAAAAAAAAGATGCTGTATTAAGCGGGCGGCCAGCGGCACCAAAGTTTCCAAGGACCTTCCTGGCCAGGGTGGGCCGACCGGTCGAATCCCACCACCCACACATAATTGACAGCACTACTCGGGAGGCTTTATCACAGCTGCACGAGGGTACCCCCCCGTACTTAAACTGATGTACCACCTGGTACCCACGTAGAGGCCGAGGTATGGATACCGTGAATGCACATTGCTTCGTTCGTTGATCAGCAGGTGCGCCCCTTGCAGGTGAGGTCACTGGGGACCTGAAGAAGTTAGAATGGCCCCTAAAACCGATTCGCGTTTAATTTTTCGCAGTAATTGGCAAGCGAATTGGTTTTATATGATTTAAAAAAAAACTTTGAAACATAAAAAAAGGCGCTTCGAAGGGTTTGCACACAGGCGCTGCCAGGGGTCGGCGCGGCCCTGATTTTGGGGATGGATGACTCAAAGCGGACCAGGAGAGCTAGTGGAGGTTGGAGGAAGAATGAATGGCACTTTATACAAAGACATCCTCGAAAACGTTTTGCTTCCAACAGCCAGGATTTTTTTTCCCCATGAAGCTATTAAGTTTGTCCAAGATAACAGTTCCGTACACAACTCCAGAGTTGTTCAAAATTACTTGGAAGGTAGCAGGGACCTGGAGTTAATTCCGATGTCGCCTCATAGTCCCGACCCAATTAAAAATTTGTGGGGTAAAATGGTTCAGGTATGAGATGGTACACGAGCATGAACCACTTCAAATTTAAGGACTCACGTTAACAAAATATGGGAGTCTATGAGAGGGGACAATTTTTGTTACAATGCTGTACAATCGATGAGAAGACGTCTTTCCGACGTAATTTTTGCTGATGGAGGCTACACACGATTTTAATTACTTATTTTGCAGTAAAACTGCACTAACCGACTTCAAAGAACGTAAATGTACTTTTAACTCAATAAATCTATACAAATTTAACTTAGTTTTTTATGACACCATTCTTACAATGGTCGAACTACAATAAAAAGAGTTTTGCGTTTTCGCTCAATGTTGACGCTCAAGATATTTGTCCAATGTCTATATTAGTGCCTCTGAATTGAACGACAGACGTAACATTGGTACTTTTATACCTATAAACAAAAACTAGTCTACGACGTCATGTTCGTAATGAAAGAGACAAGTATGCGTACACATTTGATGTCTCATTTAGCATGTTACGATATTTTTAAACACTGACTGAACCTATCTATGTGACTCTTTAAACGTCTCGCCCTTTGGAGCGACTACATTGTTGTCAACAATAAGGAAACTTTGTTTGTACCAATATCATTGACTATTTGGTTGCGCCTATAGATTAGAGTACCTTGACTGTAACTAACTATTAGACGCTGACTGTATAGGTACTATTGTAGTCTTTGGGCACAGCCGGCGCCCTTACCCATTATATAAAGTAATAGCGCTAAAAAGCTCCACACGTTTACTATAAATCTGCAAAACTAGTTCATTTAATGGCAGCCCCAATAGGATATTCTTTTAAATTATTTTATCCTTTTACAATTAGATACTCTTTGACCGTAGCGCTTCACGGTCGTCGATTTTTTCAAAATTGTTAATTTTGCTTTTTTAGCCGTCTACGTTTACCGGTTTACGTTGACGGGGGCCGTTCCGCTGGTATACCTATCCGGGACGTCCGCCTGGACATCATGGCGGGTAATTTACAAACCGGCCAAGTGTATGTCGGGACACGCATGAAATAAGGCTCCGTAGTCACTCTTAGCCTTTATAACCCGTGAACTAACAGAGTTATCTGATCCGTTATACCTAGTTTTCCTTAAAAGTTCATTAGGTAGGTACATGATATATTTCTGATTTCTTACTATTTTTATCTGTATTATAAGTAATGTTCGGTGCTATTACGTTGCCAGGGATAAGTACCTACTTACTTCGAGTTACTTAATAGACTTATTAGCAGCCCACACCCCTGCACAGATCGCCTATAGGCCTAGATCGTACAGACATCCTTTTTTATTTGATTGTCAACCTTATCGATTAACTTCCATAGCCAACTCCAACCTTATCGACCGACTGAACGATTTGAGAGTGCAGGCGATTGGTGTGTTGCGTGGGTTCCATCCAACAAGAACGAAAACGCAAGGGATCGTATATTATGGTCCTCTGCGGTCACATTTAATCTATACTTTTGATTTGTATTTTTGTATGTTTGTAATGAATAAACTCAAAAACTACTGTGCCGATTTCAAAAATTCTTTCACCATTGGAAAGCTGACACAAGCTTTCACCCTGAGTAACATAGGCTACTTTTTATCCCGGTAATGTGTTCCCGCGGGAACCGGGAACGAGTAAACTAAATCACGCGTGCGGAGCTGCGGCGATCAGCTAGTTCTTTTATAATTTTACAATATGAATCACAAAAACTAGACTCGAACCAGTTACTGGTCCCTTTCCAGGAGGAAGGTTCAACCAAATGACCAAGACACTAATATCACTAACAAAGTTGCCCGTTACGTATGTATGCTTAGATCTTTAAAACTACACAACGGATTTTTATGCGGTTTTCACCAATGGATAGAGTGGTTTTCGAGGAAGGTTTTTGTGTACATAATTTGTCAAGCGAGTGAAGCCGCGGGCGTCCGTCAATATATTCATTTAATTCAAATTAATTATTTATCAATATATTATGTCATTTATTTGCAGGCAAATAGATGACTCAAGTGACTTGAGTTGGATTTTTGTTTCGTATAAGTAGGTTAGTTAGTTATACCTAAATTGTGTTGTGTACCTATATTATAATTATGATCGATCTTTATAATGGATTTTTCTGCACAATGGGTCATTTCATTTTGTCGACAACTCTACTAATATGCCTCTAACTTCCGATTATATATACTATGATCACTAGGTAGTCTGTCTGTAGATACTACTATTAAGTAGTCTTTAATCCGATAAATACTAGGTAGTAACCACAAGCCTACAGAATATTACTAAGTAGGTATCAACGTATTGTATGTACTATGTAGTAGACTTTAATATCAACACTCAAACGCAAGACAAATAATTATAATTATACCCATATCACAGTCTATATCCCTGAACTAATGTGTATAAATAGTCGCTGAGCGGTAAAAATAATGTTAGTAGGAGTTAACCCATCTAGCTGTTTCGATATCAGTCCGCGAACTATTGTTGCATTGTAAAACAAACGACAAGGTAGATAGGTATACCTACCTATGACAATACGTATATTTTATGTGCACGTTCATTTAGGGAAAACGTGTGATAAGTTTAAAATACATAGGTAGGTAAGGTACATAACAAAGGCAATTCAACACAGGTAACCTAGGTATTTACTCGTATTTCTTATGGACACACACAATATTGGTTACACGCAATGTTGGTTTCGGTTTCTGTGAATTTCCATCACAACGCAGCCGAGCTTAAACTAAAATATACAATACCTATTATTAAATTCAGAGTTATGGTTGTCACGGGTGCCATAATTGCGTTATTAATATTATCAGTCTTGACATACTTAGGTAAGGTAGACCGGGTACAATTGTAGCAGGGTACGATTGTACCATCGCCAATATCTTGCCCCTTGTAAGCCTAGAACGCATCCCGACTGTCAGTACCGCAAGCACGTGGCTTGACAAGGCCGCATGTGACGGTGAAGTGAAATTTCCGTGCAGTCAATTAAGTTTTTTTGATTAATCAGATGTATTTATTAGTCATAACCGAAAATCAAAAAACTTTTATATATAAATCTCATCAATCAACTTTTATATATATACTTTACTCTTTGGATTCCGTAATTCAAGTCTCGGAGCCCTTATAGTTTTGTTATGTCCATCCGTTCTCGGCTTTCCTCCCAAACAGTTGTGCTAGAAAGATTAAACATTGCACTGATATTGTTTGTATTTACCACGCCAAAAACCTTATACATCAAGTAGGTAGGTATACGTATTTAGGATAAGTCTTTTAAAAAATAGACAGGTTGCTAATACTTTGAATTAAAATATCCTTAGAAAGATTGTAGATCTAAAAACAATTTCTTGTTAAATGAAATTAAATTAATGTTACACCTAAAATGTTACAATTGTCCCCAGTCTCCCCTACTCTAGTCACATTTGAAACTCTCACTTCGAAACCGGGCTAAAGGTACCTCATACTCATCACTTACTTGGGATTGTTTAAAATTGATTGAAATAAGTTACATTCTTGATTCTATCCAATATTTGATGTTACTTTCTGTTTTTAAATAAGTTGGCAAGTCCATAATTATTTTAAAGAACCACAAATCTTAAAAATATATTGAAATGTGCCGAAAACTATCACATAATAGGTATGTAGGTTTAAACCGCTATTCTGAACTTTTAACCACGCAGAAAAAATAATATATTGATACATCCACTAACTGAATATTACCAAAGATATCCATTACCGCTCGCTTCCTAGTAGTCAGTAGGGTACCTACCGATATATTCCTACAGTCCTCAGACCACAGTCTTATGGTAATTGTTAACTACTCCAATTAAGTACTAACCTATTGACATGAATTTTACAGGACTGAGAATTTCCAGCAAAATATAAAACTTGTCTGGAAGCCAGTACAAAGCCAGAAACCACGATGGAAGTTCTTGGAATTGGGATGGTGAGGGAAGTTTGCTAAAGAGGTGGAAGGAATATTTTGAGAGTTCATTTGATAAAGAAAATATTCAAGCACTAACCCCTATTGAGGGCAGGGATGACAGTGAAGATGAAAATGAAAGCAGCGCAAGTAACCGAAATTATGAATGCATTGAAAAGTAGAAAAGGCAGTTTGTGTTAAGTGTCAAGGTTCTCGACAGGAACCCTCCTGTCGAACCTTAACCTTAAAGCTGGCCAAGCCCGAGAATTAAGTTGCTAGTTGTAGGTTCTGGCTTTTTAACCTTGGTTGGAGAAGCGACACCGTACCAAGAGATTACTGCAATGCCGTTGTACAAAGGGAATGGGTCACAGCGAGATTGCAGAAATTACCGCGGAATTAGTTTGCCAAGGTTTTTATTAAATGCAAGGGTGACGAATGAAACTGAGAAAAAGATCCACATCTTTTCATGATGTTAAAGCAGGATTTAGGAATGAAAGATAATGCACTTCTTCTCTTTACGCTGCATCGGGGAGAAGTTCTTGGCACCAACTAACAGATCACCGCGGATATCGGCCTGTCGAGGTCGGCTAGTTGATAAGTTTGAAGTTGACTACAAATTCATATGACCTAACAGACCGATATCCGCAGACGGCCTGCTGCTAGTGGGTGCTTTTGTAGATCTGGAGAAGGCCTATGATAGATTGAGTTCACATTAGTCATCAACAGTGAGCAGCAACCTGATACTCGTATCAGCGGTCTAGAAGGGTTCCAGTACTTGTTTCCGAACTAGTTTGACACCGAAAGAGGTATATATACACCCTATGATATCATAGGGTTGAGAAAATGCCTCACAAGAATAATAATGACCACAATGATGATTCTACATTTTATACGAAAACAAGACGAAATAGCTGAGAGAAGAAAATATGACGAGTGGAACAAGTAAAAGAGTTTGTGGTGAATTCACAAGAGATGAAAGGCTTGATAGTGATATTGAGCAAAACAGGTAATAAGGTGAATGGGGCACTGTATAACCAAATGAGAAGTATAGCTGGTGTGCCTCTGATGGACAAAATGAGAAAAAGTACCTACGATAAGAGAACGTTCATGCGGTGTGTCAGAAGTCCAGAAGATGTAGTAACCAAGATGGAAAAAAGGTAGGTATGCTTAGATTCCATCCTCTCTACCTGTGCTAACCGCACAGTAGAGAGGATGGATGACATGAGATTACTTATATGTAGGTAATACTTATATGAAGAAAGTGTCAATGGACAAGGACGACGCCGACCATCATCATCATCATCATATCAGCCACACACAGTCCACTGCTGAACATAGGCCTCTCCCATAGACTTCCAGAATGACCGATCTAAAGCAGCCCGCATCCAGCGCTTCCCGGCGACCTTGATGAGGTCGTCCTTCCACCTGGCCGTTGGGCGTCCTACACTATATATATAAACGCGGAAAGAGGTCAACAAAAATTAAATGATAATCATTTTAAACTTAATATAAATGGTAAAATAACTACATCAGACTTCGAGGTCGCTAACGAATTTGAAAATTTTTTCTCCCGAATTCCTGTAGATTTGACAAAAACCCTAGGCTCTTCAACCCCCATTGCAGAATCTTTGTTAAAAGCAAACGTTCCTTGTTGTAACGTTATATATCAGTAAAGTTAACATAAACACTATCTTAAAAACTTTTAAATCTTTAAATATCAAGAAAACAGCTGACCTCTGGGGCATCTCTGTGTATTTAGTAAATTCTTTTATTGAAATGGTTGCTCCTGAACTAGTAATAATATTTAATAATTGTGTTGATAGTGGTGTGTTCCCTGATTTAATGAAATCTAGTAAATTAATTCCCCTATTTAAATCGGGTAGTACTTCAGATCCGTCCAATTTCCGTCCCATTTCTGTACTACCTACATTTAGTAAAATTTTTGAAAAAATTATGCTTAATCAAATGCAAAATCACTTTAACGTTAATAAACTATTACATACAAAACAATTCGGTTTCACTCGTGGTCGGTCCACCACTGATGCCGGAATTAAATTGTTAGAGTGTATATACAGGGCCTGGGATGAGTCATATGATGCTTATGGTGTATTCTGTGACTTATCTAAGGCCTTCGATTGCGTTCAGCACCAGACTTTAATTAAGAAACTTGATCATTACGGAATCCGGGGGACGGCCTTGAATTTCCTCAATTCTTACTTAAGTGATAGGGTCCAGAAAGTAGTGATCAATGGTAAACAGTCACCTGGTTCTCCTGTAGCAATGGGGGTACCGCAGGGTTCAATTTTGGGACCTTTTCTTTTTCTAGTATATATTAATGATCTCCCTCACCTCATAAGAGACGACCACGAGGTAGTTTTGTTTGCTGATGACACTTCTTTAATATTTAAAGTTAAACGTGGACAGCGCGAACTTGACGATGTAAACATTGCCCTCTCTAGGATAGTCCACTGGTTTTGTGCTAATAATTTATTATTAAATGAAAATAAAACTAAATGTGTAAGATTCACCTTACCTAATGTAAGACTTGTTAAAACCAGTGTTAAGGTTAGGGATGATATAATAGAATTGGTCGATGACACTGTCTTCCTGGGCATAACGTTAGACTCCAAATTGCAATGGGGGCCTCATATCGGGAAAATTTCGGCCAGGCTTAGTTCAGCAGCCTATGCTGTCAAAAAGATCCGACAACTTACAGACATTAAAACGGCGCGTCTTGTCTACTTCAGCTACTTCCACAGTATCATGACATATGGCATACTACTGTGGGGTAACGCTGCCGATATTGAATGCATCTTTGTGTTGCAGAAGAGGGCTATCCGGACTATCTATGGAATGGGGTCTCGGGAGTCATTAAGAGATAAGTTTAAGCATATTAACATCCTTACAGTGTATTCACAGTATATTTATGAAATTTTATTGTATACCCACAAGAACAAAAGTAAATTTGTGAAAAATAGTGATAATCATAATCTAAACTTAAGAAATAAGGATAAACTGGCTGTTCCTAAATTTAGGCTTCATAAAGTGAGTAATTCTTTTGCGGGGAACTTTATTCGAATGTACAATACATTGCCAACCGAAATAGCAAATTTATCTGTCAATAAATTTAAAAAACTAATAAAAAGTAAATTGTGCCATAAAGCTTATTATAGTATTAATGATTTCTTAGATGACAAGGCGGCCTGGTTGTAACAACGTAACGAATTGCTCCTTTCTAAATAACTCTGTATTAGATTTAAGATGAAATATTTTGAAAAAAGCCGAGCTGAGTTTCTTGAGGGCTCTTCTCAGTCTCGTTGCTTTTGGAACCCTCGGTAGAGTCACACCAACTTCTGACGAATCTAAATAATTTTCTGAAAATTTCAAAGATAATAAACGTTATTTTATTTTATACGTTTGCCCGTACGCTCGTTGAAGTGGCGGTGGGCGGGACACAGCGCGCAGAACAGATGGCCGATGGAGCAAAAAGGTTCTGGAATGACGCCGAACATAATGCGACCAAATCGCAAATGTCTCGAATAAAGGCCAAGTTTAAAGTAGGTAAGGACCCGTAACCGGTGAACATGTATGAAGACACCGAATGAAAGTCGAGGAAGCGAAAGAAGTATGCCAAGATCGTAGCAAGTAGAAATCCGTGGTCTCGGAGGTACTCCGTAACTTACCCAGTGTCATTGCCAGTATCCGCCGGGCGCCACTGGAAATACCTTCTGGTGGCGTACCAGAGACGCCCGGCAATGGACGTAAGAGGTTGGGCGGACTTAAAAAAAAGTGTCATTGTATCCAGAGCCTACCCCAGTAAACGTAGTGAATTATAACTAGCGGACGCCCGCGGCTTCGCCCGCTTGACAAATTATATTCTAAAAACCTTCCTCGAGAACCACTCTACCCATTGGTGAAAACCGCATCAAAATTATTCAAAATCCGTTGCATAGTTTTAAAAGATCTAAGCATACATACGGACGGAAGCGACTTTGTTTTATAATATGTAGTGATAGTGATAGGTAGGTACTCTTTGACCCCAGCCGAAGAGAGGCGTGATTTTACAACTTACAATGTAGGTACTACATTGTACATACTTTAAAAAAATGCAACAGACTCAGAAAGACTGCACCATCCATTGTAGTGAGTGATTGATTTGATTGATGTCATCGTATTGAATGGAAAGATAGAGTAACCATTTATTTTAATTTTTTACTCGTGTCTAAAATCATTTACCTAACTTTTGCTTTAGAGATGTAACGAATTTTATTTTACCCAAGTTTTAACACTTAGGTAACTCTTGATGACGTGTATCACCAAATTATTACCTATAGAAAATTTATTTGAATAGTTTAATAATCGTGAGCCTGTTGGAAAGTCTATTGTTGTTACATAAATAAATATATACTGGCAACTGTTCCTTTAGATTAGATTGCCAGTGTTATTATTTAATGATATTTTCAAAAGTAATAAAACGCGCTCGATATCCCCTGTTTATTTTATTGACCACTCGCCAGATGTTTGCGCATTGTTTTCCAGTGCGCAGTAGATCAGTAGATTCTCTGTCGTGAAAACGGGATTCTGTTGTAGTATTTTAGCTATTCTGCCATTTTGAAAATAGTGGCGTGTATGGATTAGACTTAGTGTTTTTATGTGACAAATATGTCCGGGAGCAATGATAAAGTGTCGACTACGCAGCGTATGATCCAAAGTGTTGCATTCCCTCCCAGTCGCAAGTTAACTGTATCGGAAGTATTCGATGAAAAAAGTGCAAAGCCATTACCTGATGTCTTGAAGCAACATTTTATTCTAGAAGGTCGGATCGAGGAAAATGCAGCATTACGAATCATCCAAGATGGTGCCACCTTATTACGATCAGAAAAAACTATGATCGAGATCGATTCACCGGTGACTGTGTGCGGAGACGTCCATGGCCAATTTTATGATTTGATGAAATTGTTCGAGGTGGGAGGCTCACCCTCTTGTACCAAGTATTTATTCTTAGGTGACTATGTCGACCGAGGTTATTTCAGTATAGAATGTGTTCTTTACCTATGGGCTTTGAAGTTGTGTTATCCGAAGACGTTATTTCTGTTACGCGGTAATCATGAATGCCGACATTTGACAGAGTATTTCACCTTCAAACAAGAATGTAAAATCAAATATTCTGAGAAAGTGTACGATGCATGTATGGACGCGTTTGATTGCTTACCTCTTGCTGCTCTTATGAACCAGCAGTTTCTATGTGTGCATGGAGGTCTATCACCTGAAATTACCAACTTAGATGATATTCGTAAATTAGATAGATTCAAAGAACCACCTGCATTTGGAGCTATGTGTGATTTGTTGTGGTCAGATCCCTTGGAAGACTTTGGAAATGAAAAAAATGCAGAACATTTCTCGCACAACTCAGTCAGAGGTTGTTCATATTTCTATAGCTATGCAGCCTGTTGTGATTTCCTACAAAGAAATAATTTACTATCCATCATACGTGCCCATGAAGCACAAGATGCTGGCTATAGGATGTACCGCAAAAGCCAGACTACAGGATTTCCCAGTCTGATAACCATTTTCTCTGCGCCCAATTACTTGGATGTGTATAATAACAAAGCTGCAGTTTTAAAATATGAGAACAATGTAATGAACATCAGGCAGTTCAACTGTTCACCTCATCCTTACTGGCTGCCCAACTTCATGGATGTGTTTACCTGGTCTCTTCCATTTGTCGGTGAAAAAGTAACTGAAATGCTGGTCAACGTTTTGAATATATGTTCAGATGATGAATTGATGACTGAGGGAGATGATGCACTGGAGGAAGCAAATCTCAGAAAAGAAGTTATTCGTAACAAGATTCGTGCTATTGGCAAAATGGCTCATGTGTTCTCTGTATTACGTGAGGAAAGTGAATCTGTATTGCAGTTGAAAGGGCTTACTCCAACTGGTGCTTTGCCATTAGGTGCACTTTCTGGTGGAAAAACTTCTCTCAAGAATGCATTGCAGGGCTTCTCTCCAAATCACAAGATAACTTCATTTGCTGAAGCTAAGGGTCTCGATGCTATCAACGAGCGCATGCCGCCTCGGCGTGATGGTCAACGCACACCAGAAGCTCACGATAAGAAGCCTCATGTAAACAGCAATGCACACTCGTGAAGTGTTGGCTTCTAGTTCTCTTCTATCCTTACATTTCAATCCACAATCATAGTGGTAGTGAAATATGTGTGAAGGAGACTCGGCTCTTGGAATGATAATTCACATTTATAATAACTAGGTGGATTTGAAGGGAATTGTCTTTAATAGATACAAAATATTTTAAATTTGGATTTAACTTTTTTTCAATAGTTGAAGTTAAAATTTCTCTTAAGATATACCTCTCGATATTTAAATATGTCAGATCTGCAGGCAACAAATTTATTTAGTCAATTAAATATTAAGGTATGCACATTTATATATAATGCGCTGCACTGTTTAATTTTTGGTAAAGTAATTTTAAAATTTTCATATGAAAGACATGATATTGTAATGTAAATTAATTCAGATTGTCTACTTGTACTCTATCTATTGTTATCTACATTAGTGAAAATTAGACATGTCTATAATTTTCAAAGCATAATTAGCTGTGATATTAAGCGATGATCAATGTATTATTTAATAGCATTATGCTAGTGGTGTACGGGCAGGTTCATTGGCTAATCATGCATTGAAATGTGTACAATAAGTGGAGAAGTTCTCAGCTTGGGCGTGTCTTTATATTCTATTAAGTAATAAAATTAATTATGTACTATAGTGTGCAGCACATGGTGTGTTGTTGCCATGCGTGTGTGATGTGTAAATATGCCTTGTGCGTACACACACGTTATTGCAGCTTTAACACTTGAGATAAATATTACTCTCTTTAATATCTTTGCTACAAGTTGTACTTAATTGTATTTTATTGTACAAAATATATTAAATTTTACTATATATCTATGAAATATTACTTAAATTAATTAATTTATAATAATAATAATAATATATTTGGGTGTATGCTGGCCCACTGTTGCCTGCATGCAGCTGAACTTGTATACTGGAACATATAAAAGTTTCTTAGCCATATTGTTTCAGTATATAAGATGTAGTGGCTGGTCTAACTGCAGATTTTCTTACAGCTTCTATTCCAAATTTCAATATGCATATTATAGAATTAGGTTTAATGACCTATGCACTGTTCGAAAATCTCTTTTGGTCGGGCAAATAATCTATGATGCAATAAGTTCATACTGTGAATACTAAAAGTGGCTTACATCATGTTGAAAGTCAGTAACTAAGTAATTTATCTCAATTCAGTGTGTAGTCCTTCATATGTTCTGTACTTTTAAATAAATTTTACCTATGTAAAAAAACTAACAATATATTTAATTTTATTTTTTACTAATCATGGGAAGTGTTGTTTTATCCTTAAAATATATTAACATTGAGCTCCAAAATATTATGGTTTCAATAAATCCTTTGTGGCACCTATCAGTTTGGGGGGTGGGACTGCAGTTTTGCCACCAGTAGCCAGTACCTAATACTATTGACTAGTTTTCCTTTCATACTAGAAACCCAATTCAAACAAGTGCTTTGAAAGGTAATTTTTCCCAATAAAAAGAAAGTCTTTAAATTAGCTATCCTTAGGTACATACTTAAGTAAACCTATTCATGTAAGTTTCTAAGACCACATTATTATTATTACACTTCCCTGATCCTTACTCGGTGGTAAAACCCGCAAAGTTTGTAACTTGCCATGAATATCAGTCGTACAATTTCAGAATGAAGAAGCCATTGATCGGTCCAGCAGGGTTGCTACCCGTCTCGTTTTCGATGATCGTGTCCCGCGTATTGACGACCTACCCTAGTTTGTTCCAATTTTTATTTGTGGTGCTCATTCGAGTTAACTTGCCGCTCACCGGCCAATCCACGCGTGCGATTCGCAAACTCAATTTATTAACGTCATTTTTAGGGGCTAGAAAATACGAGCCATTAGCTTTTAGGTGTGTTCTGGGAGGGTGCTAAAACATAAAGTTAACGTCAACAACAATCGAGGGATGAAATAAATAAGAAAGTAAGATGCATTGGGGTATTTTCGACATAAATTTCTATGAGAGGTCTGCAGTTCGATAAAATATTCGTAAGTAGTTTTGCTTTACTGCTGTTACTTTTACATCCAAATGATAAGTTATGAACTTATGTATTAAACACTTCACTATCACTACATAATATAAAACAAAGTTGTTTCCGTCCGTATGTATGCTTAGATTTTTAACTACGCAACGGATTATGATATGGATTTCACCAATGGATAGAGTGGTTTGGAAGGTTTTTGTGTACAAAATTTGTCAAGCAGACGTCCGCTAATATACGAGTATGAATCAGATTTGAAAATACGGCGTTAGAAGTATATCTGCTCATAAATTTCTGAACTACAGATAATTACGAAGTAAATTGCGGGCAATTGCGAAATAATTTAAAATTCAGTTTTATTGCAGTTTGAAAGAAGGTTTCCATTTCATTTTCGATCGTTATTACCCTATAATCAAGAAAAGGCCAATTATGTTGATAGTTTGTCCACTAGATTTTTGTGACTTTGTAGTTCGTAAAAATCCCAGGAAAAAAGAGTACATTTTATGCAAACATGTTGGGGTCAAGATATATGCCGTCAACTATACCAAATGACTTACCTACTAACTACAATTGATTATTTAAAAAGATAAGAGTTTTAGAATCGCGGACCAGAAAGCACGGTTCATTACTTTGAAAAACTATATGGGGTAATAGCGAAACTATGTATGTATTGTATTTCGTAATAAACCTATTTCCGTTTTTCACATAAAGATGGCAAAATTTACAATGTAGGTAATACTTGGTAGAAAGCTGTCGCCATGATTTGTAGTTTTTTTAATTTTTCGGATTAAACCCGTTTTCGCTATAACCCCAAAGCACCTTACCAGACCTACTTGTGAATTTTTTTTATTGTACTTCAAGGTTATCTAAGTATTTAATAATTAATTAATTACATAATGAAACCTAATACATACTAGATGATCTTAATTATTTTCTACGTTATAAAGTTTGTTTGGTGTAAAAACAGCTGAACCAATCTTGATGAAATTTGGTTTGCAGATAGATTCAGATAGATACCAGGCAGATTTTTAAATCTAACAATATATTACCTACTGTTAGTTAGGATCGGGAACGAGAAAACTTCCACGCAGACCTTTGCCACACGCAGAACATTGACACAAAAACCAACTTCAAATTACCGGAATGGGACCAAATAAATGTCGGAAATGGAGCTTTCAATTAAAACACATTTAAAATCGGTTCACCCAGTTAAAAGATACGAGGTAACAAACAAAAAAAAACAAAACAATCAAATTGAGAATTCCTCCTTTTTTAGAAGTCGGTTATAAATAAGCGCGACCCAGGAGGCCGGCCCGCCCGCCCCACCCCGCACTGCCCCGCAGTGACAGTTTATTTGACACGTTTGTTCCACGGTGTCAATGACCTTTTAAATCAATCTATATTTAGGATTAGGAGGATTCTTCTTATATTATATTCTATAGATTCTACTTATATTCTAGGAGCAGTAGAACATCGACCGTCACCCATCTGGTAACCAGGGGACACATTTTTATCAAATATTATTCAATATAGCCTGCCTATCGAGAAGTGTTCATGGTAGGGCTTCCAATACCGGGATCCCGCGGGCGGCGGGATTACGGACACAGGATCCCGCGGTTTTGCGAGATTGATAGGAAGTACACCTTATTGTTTAGTATATTTGATTTGGTCTAAAGTATCTGTTATATTTGTAAGTACCTCGGTACTGAATTTAATTGATTGCGTGTATTGGTGATGTTATGTTGACATCTTTGCTTAAATAGGTACTGAATTTAATGGATGGCGTGCATTGGCGATCTCAGGGTAATTTTATATCCCGCGGGGCTGAAAGTCCCAACTCCCGCAAATACCGAGTACAGGCTGCGGAATTGGAAGCCGTAGTTATTTTTTTTTTTTTTTTTTTTTATTCTTACTGTTTTTTGGAGGCAAACCTATACGATTGGTTTTGTAAGTAAATAATCTTTCTTATGACATCAATTTGGATTGGTTATCAGATTGGTGTAGTCACTTATATTGACGTGCCAGGTAGCCAGTGAACAGAAATAAGTAGGTAGCAGCAAATAAGTAGCATAAACGAAAAAAGTGTGTTAAAAACTATCAGTTGAGATGATCACAGTGCTGCCTCTGCAGCCATTCCTCTATGATCGCTCTCACCGCCTCGATGGTGGTGGTTCCCCACTTTGGTTGGTCAAGTCGCACATTCCAGGTCTACATGAGATCCTGGCCTGTGGTCCCGCTCCAGTGCAGCGCCTCCTTGTGCCATTGAAACAACACGCAAGGACTTTCGCTTCCAGGTCCCATGGAGTGGTCGCGGCTAAGAGACATAATATAAACTAGTGGTCGCCCGCGACTTTGTCCGCGTGATTATTGTTCCCGTAGCCGTATCTTTATAAATTGTAGCCTATGTGTTATTCTGATGTATAGTATAAGCTATATTATTGTAAAGTTTCATCAAAATCCGTTCAGTAGTTTTTACGTGAAAGAGTATCAAACATCCATACATCCTTACAAACTTTGGCATTTATAATATTAGTAGGATGGCTGGACAAATTTTCAGACAGATAGTTTAGATCCCGATTAGGAGTTATTATTTTATTTTATTTTATTTAGGTGCAGAAAACTCAATACAATTATGTAAAAATAATTCTTAAAATAATACAGATCTGTTCTGGATTGTATCATAACTAGTTCATGCACACAGCTAAAACAATATTATAAAAGCAAGAAACACACCAAATTTGTAGAAGTTAAATAATAATAGGTAAATAAAAAAGGAATAAAAACATAATGTAGGTACGAGTACATTAATGTTGTATTAATTTACATTTGAGTTTGATACGCTATGGAGGATGTTCTTCAGGATATGAGCAAATCTGTTAAAGTTAAGAATCAAATATGTCGAGGAGTCCGTTCCCCCTTGCCAATTCATTATATTTGCGGGCCATCTTAGTCAAAGGGTTGTAAAATGGAGTAATGTTTTTATATACCATTAGGGAAAACAGATTTGTTTCATTAGATCTTCTTGCACTAAATTTAATATACGACAGTTACCTATTTTAATCGAAAATTTACTCTGGTCGGAGTCCCTGGTTATTAATATGCCCGAACGTTCAACCGGTTTTTACGACAAATCGTTCACCGTGCAGGCTGTCCGTTTATGGAATTCTCTACCCTTGTCAATCCGACGTGCACAAACTATTGCTGTGTTCAAGAAAATGGTCAATGATCACTATAATTTGAGCTTTTAGACGCCGTTATTTGTTGTCTCATTACTATGCTGCTGCTACATATTTATAGTCCATATACAGAATGTCCCGGAATGAATGGATAATCCTGGAGTACCTGATAGTACAGCTATCAGTCGTACAAAAAAAAATACCAAAAAAAAAAAATCTCTTGTGGTATGAAAAATAAGCGATTTTTTAAAAAATATGACAAATATTTTAGTTTACTGTACGTTAATTTACACTACAGCTATAAAAACACGTTTTTTTTATTTTTGTTTGTGTTTTAATATTCATCACAAACTACACCAATAGAAACACAGTAAATAATACGAGTAGGTAACACTTGTACTTTTTTTAAAAAACAATGTCAACTTTAATTTTTAGCTATAAAATTGATACAAATAAGTGTTTAGAAATAGTTTCAGAGGCTTCCCTGAAAAAAAAAAGTATGCAAACCTATGTGACCAACTATTTAAAAAATATGCGGGCTTAATACAGTTTACGTAATGGTACACGATTTTATCCAATCGGAATAAAAAGTTATTACTATTAATGTACAGGAGTAAAAAAAAAGTCAAATTTAATTTGCACTTTTTTGCATACTGCAAATTTTTTATTTTTTTAATAAAATAAAAAGTTATATTACGTGCTCAAATTGTCTACCACCGACTCTAATACATGCACGACATCTTCTAATAAATGATCTTCTAAGAAATCGTGCGTAGCGTCGTTGCGATATTTTTTGAGCGGCTTCATGGATACGGTTGCGTAATTCGTCCAAACTTGTAATGGGCTTAGAATAAACTTCTTCTTTTATACAGCCCCAGTAAAAAAAAAACCAATGGATTCAGATCCGGAGAACACAAAATAGGGTCCAGCCGACCAATCCATTTGTTCGGATATGTTGCATTTAAATACGCACGAACATTTATTGCATAATGTGCTGGGCAACCATCATTTTGCAACCAATGACATTCCCTGACTTCTTCGGGCACCTCATCCATTAAATTTGGCAGATCGTGTTGCAAGAAGCTTAAATAACTTTCTCCCGTTAAGTTTCCGGGGAGTTCAAATGGACCTATTATCTTTCCGTCCAGAATCCCAGTCCAATAATTTATTTTAAATTGGTACTGGGACCTATCTTCACGCATTAAGTGCGGATTTGACAGTTGCCAGCTATGAATGTTGTGCATATTAAGGAATCCATCTCTTTTGTAAGTGGATTCGTCGCTCCATAAAATATGGTCGAAAAATTGTGGATCTTCTTCTATTTTTCCAAGCATTTCTCGGTAAAACAACAATCTTGCATTGTAGTCTCTTGGTTGCAGAGTCTGTACTCGTCTAATGTGGTACGGGTGAAATTTATTTTTCTTCAGAGTGCGGTGCACGGTCGAGCGCGGAATTCCAGTACGTCGTACTATTGATCTGGTAGACGTACGGGTCATGCTCAATTTCGTCAAGCACTGCCTCTTCTGTATGAATATCAGCTATTCTTCCAGTGCTTGTACCACCAACACCCATACCAGGCAGTCTACCTTCTGAATAACACCTGTGGAATCTGATGAAGACTCGGTAATCCGGAAAGCGTCTTTTGGGGTATCTTTCCCTATAAAGAGCTGCTGCTGCACTAGCATTGCCCCCACATTCACCATAAACAAAATGCATGTTAGCGTATTCTTGCGCTGTGTACTGGATACGTAGCATTTTGAAACACAAAACTAGTCCAGATTACTGCCAAGTCGTCTTAATATCACCACAAAAAAGTCCAAAAGACACCGTCGTGTTGACGCCGCCTCCCGCCCCTCCCACCATTGTCTATTAGTGAGTACGTCAAGCACTAGTGTTGGAACACGTTTGTTTTGATTTGAAATAACGCATATAACTTTTTTATGATTAACTTTTTTTCTCTTGTTTCGTGGTAGAAACATATCAAAAGGCGTTCTGGGCGATCAGCTGATGGGGGTGTTTTCGGGTTGATATAACCCTTACGTAACACCTGTATATGTTGTATTGGTGTACAAATAAAGTTTTATTCTATTCTGGTGCGCGGCCGTATTTAAGTTAAATTGTTTTTCACGTCCCTGTTTTAATGGGAACTAATTATCAGGATAAAAAGTAACCTATATGTAATATCTACCCCACGTCTCAGTTTCTGTGTTAAAATATGTCATCAAAATCAGTGCAGCCAATTTTACGTGATGTCCGAATTATCAGACTCATTTAGTCGCCCTGAGTTATTTTTTTTTAATTTATTTTTTAAGTCCGCCAACAACTGTTTACATTCATTCAAGTATACAATAATAACTTTTTTTTTTTTAATTCCGCGGCCCAGGGCCGCGGCCTCTCTAACGTCCGTTGCCGGGCGTCTCTGGTTACTAGCAGAGGGTATGTCCAGTGGCGCCCGGCGGACTTTGACCACCTCTGTGGTCTCTGCGGGTGTTGGGTCGGGACGAGAACCACCCCTTCGTTAGGGTAGGGTTTTATCCCGCGTCAGTGAGTGAATCTGGTTGCGTGCTATGGGGCAAAGGCCCCGCAGCACGCAACCCTTCTAGCCTGCTTCTGTAAGGACGGTGGATGGCGATCTCGCCGTCCTCAGGCCCCGATCATGGAGGTCGATAGTCTTGGGCGTAGTCGCGGAGTCTGGGGCGCCCTGGCCACCGACTACGGAACTCAGCGGGGAGGGTACGCTCCCTCTCCCTCCCGGCCGCCTCCTTCGCGAGCATGACTTGCTCGCAGAAGGACACGGCCGCGTTCCACCTACTCCGGCTGGAGACCATGGCTTGAAGCATGGTCTCCAGCGAGAGGGTATCCACGCCCAGACCCACTACGAGGTCCCGGCGCTGACTCGCCCACGCTGAGCACTCCACCAACGTGTGGAGTGCGGTGTCGTCGTCGGAAACCTCGCAGTGTTGACACCGGGGTGTGACCTCACGATGCATGCGAAACAGATAGCTACCGAAGCATCCATGCCCGGCAACGATCTGCGTCGCACGGTACGTGAGGTCACCATGCTGCCTCTGCAGCCAATCGTCCATGATCGGTCTCACTGCCGCGATGATGGTGGTACCCCACTTGGGTTGCTCAAGTCGCACCCTCCATGACTCCATGAGATCCTGGCGGAGTTGGGACCGCTGGTCCTCGATTTCTCGAGACGCAGGCCTGTGGTCCCGCTCCAGCGCCTCCTTGCGCCATTGGAACAATAACGCAAGGGCTCTCGCTTCCAGGTCCCATGGAGGGGTCCCGGCTAGGAGACATGCAGCCTCTCCGGAGATCGTGCGGTACCCCCGAATGGTTCTGACGGCCACACAACTTCGGACCACAATAATAACACTGGAATAGATGAAAGTCTAATGTAACGGTTACTTATAGGTAGACACAACATGCAAAAAGGTTACATTTAAGGGAGTTAGTTTCTTCAGCAGTTATCTTTAAGCTATACCTAGGCTACTAATGCTATAAAGATAATTGATTTCATTGTTTCTTTGAATTGAATTACACCGATTTAACCTAGTAAATTAATAGTACCTAAACCTGGAGTACCATAGGCTACGTACTTTTTATCTCAAAAATGTGTTCCCACGGGAAATGGGAAAGATAAAACTAGGTACATCATGCGGCCCGAGCTGCGGTGATCAGCTAGTATATATACAAATTCTAGGTTCAACAGAATAGTTGGAACTTTTTTTACGGCCATTGCCGGGCGTCTCTGGTACGCACAAGGAGGTATTTCCAGTGGCGCCCGGCAATGGTTAGAACTTGTCACAAGGTACAAATAATAACTTTCGATTTCTTTCATCCATTTGGAAATGATTTATTTAGATAAAGTTGTTTACAAACAAATCGTATATCCAAATCGCACAACGGAGGTACAACAGACTCTTCTAACTCTTTGCTCGACGACACTTTAGTGTACTTAACACAATTCCTAACATTAGAACAAATACAACCTACTTTTATTGTACTGTCGGTTTCAGTTTTAATGCATGTGTATTGTGCGTGTGGATCGCTTATCGTGTTAATGCTATCTATATAAGGAGTTGATACTAAAGTTAAACTTGGATATATCAAAAATGTAAATATAGTTAGAGCAACTAGACATTGTATGGGTATTGCGGTAGACCAATATTTCAACGGGTAGTAGTAAATATTGAAATAGTGTAAGTAAATATCGGGTGTAATTGCCCAAATGCAGTATATTACTAACATTGTTTTACTAAATAAATACATAAAAAAACCATACAATGACCTAGCTGGTGTTGGAGCAGGAGTGTGTTCCGGCATTCTGTTGGATTTATAATGGTGTTTGGAATTGATTTATTGTTTTGACAACTAGTTTGGCGTTTTTAATAAATGAATTTGCAGCTACCCGCAGTTTCTTCAGCTCATCACCGCAAAAATCACTGAAAAAAATATATTTATTAAATTGATTGAGAAAGTTATCAGCACCTATATTTGTATAATTATGCCCATATTTAATTATCCGGAGTGGACTGTTATTGATACTGACTGTAAAGGTAAAGTTGTATGTTACGAGTAGGATATTTGCACACAACGTCATTATTCTATAATCTGTAGTATCAAGTTCAACAAAGTCTGTCATGAGATTAGTTTCTTTTGCAATAACTATACAGGGGAGTTCGATTTTAGCTCAGCGCGTGCCTGGTGGCTTTTAGGTTACCTGTCTGGCGCCCCGCAAAAATCGGGTTCTCAGACACTTACATACCGAATAACGTTTCTTGTCCTGCACCTGGAGCTAGTTAGGAATAACTAGTTCTTCTGTAGGGGACTATCAACGAATCAAACATTACCTTGACATTGGTTAAATCATCGATGAACAAAGATGGAGCCACGTTTTAAAAAAAAGAAGTAGTACTATACAGGATGTAACATTGATATGGGTCAGTGAGGGAAAGTCTGAAACTATTAGACTTATGAAGATATGTTCTTAAGAACCATGTCACAGATTTTAGTAAAAATAAAAACTGCATAGGACTCAGATTTAATAACTTCTCCCACCCTCTTCCTTCCGATCCCGCATAACGCGTGCCGGGCAGAGATGCCACTCCCACACAGTGGATAGCATGTTCGCGAGAACCGAACGTTTTAAACGTTCGTTTTTCTGCCGAACAATAGTAGCCTGGAACGCCCTGCCTGTGCACGTGTTACCTCCCACATATAATCCTGGGATTTTTTAAGCGGAGCGTGAAGAGGCACACCAGTAGGTCGTCAAGTTGAGGGCCACTCTCTATAGTATTGTGTGCTGTGAGAGTGGCCCACAATCGCTAGACGTCGTCACGAATTACCATCAGGCGGGCGGCGTCAATTTGGCGAACCCAATATTAAAAAAAAACTTTTTTTGGATTAAAAAAAAAGGTCTACACCTAGGTGACGATTGTAAACTGAAAAATAACTTTGCTTTTTACAATTTTACGCACAGAAGCGAGTTTAACGTTGTATTGGAAAATAAATAAATGTAGTACTGTCGAATACTTACTAAAATAAACAATCAATATCTAAATAAAAATACGGTAAATATTTTTTTTCAAAATGTCCTGGTTCTATTTCCATGCTGGAATATAAGTGTTTTTTGAATTCTTTTAATGCCGTTTTTATTTTTACTAAAATCAATGACATGGTTCCTAAGAACAGATCTTCGTCAGTCTTATAGTTATAGACTTTCCCTCACTGACCCATATCAATGTTACACCTGTTACCTGTATAGAAAGAAGTAGGTAGGTACTGTTTGGTAACTACCTACATTACATCACACAAATCACAATCACGTCTGTGGTCTGTTTCTGCAAAGGAGTACACAAAGGTACATGTACATTTTTTTATAATTATATTTTATTCTCTCTTCAGCCTCAGAGCCTCACAGGTGCAATAGTACCTACCTACCCCCGGACGAGGCTTGCAGGTGAGGTTGGCTTGGGTACATAACGAACATAAATCCCAATTAAGTTAATTACACTTACATAACTATATTTGTTTCATGAACTTTGATTGTCCGTTGAACCCCACTCCGACTTATTTCCTTATCAACGCTCAAGACATCGTACGCCAATGTTGCAATTTCCCTCGATGGAAAGGGAAGGGTTAAGCATCTGTTACATGGAGAATATTGTTTTAATAGACACATAAAGCGCTGGCCAGACAGGAGTAGGCGCGCCATAAGCGCAGCTCTTTTATCTGTTTTGCACCAAGTCCCTCTCTTACATTTTTGTATGAAAGAACATTATAAAGGCGTCAAGATGCGCGCCCAATCGGACCGCGCCTCTTCTGTGCCAGTGTACCAGTGCCTAAAACATCGAATACACTATTGGAAAAGGGTTGTAAATCACATTGTAAACCACCGCGCTTTGCTGGTTACACTGTTCAACAGAACGTCGTAGCTACGGTTTGCTACCGCGTTTTAAATAGTGTATTTGTTGTGCCCGCGACAGTGCTTGCGTCAATTTCGGATCATCGTACATTTTTAGGGGTCCATACCCAAAGGGTAAAACGAGACCCTATTACTAAGGCTCTGCTGCCACTATGTACCTACGTCCGTCTGTCACCAGGCTGTATATCATGAACCGTAAATAGTACTAAATAGTTAGACAGTTGAAATTTTCATAGATGATGTAGGTATTTCTGTTGCCGCTATAACAACAAATACTAAAAAGCAGAATAAAATAAATATTTGAGAAGGGTGAAACGGTACACACGGTCACTCAGTAGCTTCGGAGATTAGCATGCCTACTTACTAGATAAAAATAAAAAATCTTCTTTTTTTAAGCTTTTTATTTCAGTTGCAATGTTTTGATTTTATAAAAATTTCTTATAGATAGAAAAACGCAGTGGTGCCGCCCCTGTCAAATAATACTAACTAACAAGGTCTTCCAAATTGCCGCCCCTGTCAAATAATACTAACAACTAACAAGGTCTTCCAAATTCAATTCTCTTTGTCATAACTTCATAAGTTATGTTGTAAGTTCTCCTGAAAGAACCATATAAAAAAAATCTTATTGATGGGTAACCTGGTGCCTCAACCTAAAGGGCCACCTTAGGTTGACTAGGTTGAGGTATTATACTAGATTGTCTAGGTAACAGGAAGAATTCGACCGTATTTACCACGGTGTTCTGAAGAGCTACCAGCTGAAGAACCCGATCCCGAACAACGCGGGCCGGGCAGAGATGTCGAAAACATATTCGCGAGAACCGAACGTTTTTAAATGTTTCCTAGCTATTTGAATTACAGGTGGTTATGGATTTTGTATAGTGCCCGGTAACGGTAATAGGCTTGCCCCCTATTACGTGGGACCTCCACATCCTCTTTTTCATTATATATTAAAGTTTGAAGTTAGTAAAGTTTGAAAAACTTTATTTTTTTAATTATTTGACAAAGGGTTGAAGTTGTGAGAACAAAGTTTGATTGATGCGGTAACCATGACCAAATTATTACTGAAATATAATGAGTGAGTGAGAGTCAGCTGTACTTAATAAATTACTAACATGTTCATGATTCCAATTCCAGTAAGCGTCAAGGTTCTTGTCTTTGATTCACGATTCTGTAATTGAAACTGTTCTTGTATCCCTCGTCTTTATTTTGAAGTAGAAAATAATTAATGTGCAAATTAAATTATATTTATCATACAATAAACAAACGGCGTATATATGTATGTACCGTTGTTGAGGTTATTGTGTATTCCTTGACACTTATAAACACAGACCAAAGAGAATACAATACTACGTAAGACACAGACAATTGACATGACAGTTCTTCTTTGACAGACCAATGGATAACCGGATATCCTATTTCAATAACCATAGACTCCATATAGGAATCCGGATCCCCATTTACTTCTAAGGGCGTTCATTGGCGAAGTGACTGCCGAAATGTGGGCGTATTCAGCGGTACAGCGTGATGATATGTGTCAGTCTAGCGGACGCCCGCGTAAAAAGTTTATAAATATCCCTGCCCATATGACGCCCAATGTGTGCGGGCGGGGCATAGGCCTTCCCCAGAGAGGGAGGAACTTAGCCTACATTTATTACGCAGGCCGCCGGCCGGGCGGGTTGGTATAGGGTTTTATGTCGAGTTTTATCCAAACATTCTTACATATTTCTAAATACATTATGTAGGTACAATACCTAGGTACTTATTTAGAAAATAAACTCGGAAACAATTATTTGTGGATCACACAAATCTTTGATTCGACCCTGAAGTCGAACCAGGGTCCTCAGGGATGGCAGTCTTATGCCTTTGATTTTGGTATCGCCTATAAAATGTCTTTCGTCATTCTTGCACATTTCTTCATATACCTTGGATTCTAAGGTCTTTGCAGAACAGGATGGAAAGTCGTACAGCACCATAAATAGGATCTTGGCGTGTCGACACACATTCAAAACCAAAATTGACATCCTACTTCCTAAAAGTAAAATAAAGCGTTCGTCTTTCCTCCTACTTACAACCCAAGGTTCTTCAAGCGGAAGAGGCACATGTATAGGTTGCCAAGTTGAGGGCCACTCTCAATAGTACATATTGCATACTGTGAGTCGCCCACAATCGCCCAGACATCGCAACGGCTTTCCATCAGGCGGGCGGCTTGGCGAACCAGTTAAAAGTTTGTATAAAATAAAATAAAAAACAAAAATTTAATGTAAAAGATTTTATTAATATTTCAAACACAATTTGCTATATACACATTATATTGTAAAAATATTCATTCTCGTCTTATATTACTTACTGATTCAATATTTTTATAGGCAACATTATAAACATGATAAAAAATCCTGAAAACTATTATGTACGAAAAATAGAAATTTCATTATTTTTTTTATTAAATAAGTACAGGCAATCAGTTTATTTATGCATTTTATAAACATGCACGAACCATAGAATACATCCAATGCATTCAGTTATAAATTATATCAACGTAAATAACAACTTATTACAATGGCATTATTAATTCATAGATATATAATTATATTTCATTAAATATAACGAAATGGCGTACCCGAGTACTAACATGCGTTGAAAATAAGGTTCAACCCCAATCCATATTACTTAATTTAAAATATCGCAGTAGACGAGGTCGAAGTATACATATAAATCGGTATCATCTTCACGGTAAGGCGCGTGGTACAAGTACGACTATTTTCACTTTGACACTCGGGATGTCCCAGTTCAAATCGTAAAATCTGCAATATATGGGCAAAATTAAAGAAATAACGTTGCTTTTAAAAATATAGACACTATCAGAAAGTTACTGTTTGAAAATCATATGATAGGACCTGAAGAATGGACGAAAGTGCATGCATGTCAGTAAATGCAAAGACGAATTGTTTAATGAAGAAGAGAAGCAGAATGTGTTTAGTGATAGTTTTAATATCTCACTCAGCCAGTGAATGTGATGGTTTCATTATGAATTATACAATTAGAACTTATTGTAAAAGATAAATTCCTTTGTACGAAATTCATATATTATAATAATTAAATCGTGCCACATCTGTGTTATTAATAGGTCTACTGTAAAAAATACCAGTTGGCAGGTGATCGACATCACCGTTTTAGACCGTAAAATTATCCTAGTAGGATTTTATGAATACGCAGCAACTTAATGTCGAGAATTGTCGAGTGTCAAAGCAGAGACAATCGAATTGTACGTGGGACAACTTCATTTTTTAGATTAATATGATAGCTAGACGATTACTGTGTTGATTGCAGGCTAACGCGGTAGTCATACGATTACAGGAGGAGGAATAACGCATGGTATACAAGCCGCGCACGATGTAAGTGGGATAGAACCTTTACACAATACCCGCTCGTGACGTCATCAATCTACGTCACTGTGACGTCACCAACATGGCCGCCAATCCCATTATCATCTTGCGCGGCTTATATGCGTCTATGGGTATCACGTGTGTTAGCGGCGGGGTCCCCAGGCGGCGGTGGGTGTGGAGGCGGGCGGCGGGGCCGGCTGGCGGGTGGCGCCCGGCATTGTGGGGAACTCGTGGGTGGACGCCGTGTCCGGGGCGCGCTGCTCCCACGGCCCTCCCTTCACCACGAACCCGGCCGGAGGGGCTCCACCACCACCACCACCGCTGCTGCTAGTGGCCGGGGCTGGGGCCGCCACCTCACCACCGAGGACGTCACCGAAGTCACCCAGGGAAGGTGCCGCCGGTCGAGAATAACGGTCTGCTACGTCTTGCATCTATTACACATATTTTCAATTGTATAGGTAAATAATTGTTGCAAAAATAAATACAAATTCATATTGTCCAAACTGGACCAAATAAAAAACAACACTTAAATGAAAAATGAAACATCAAAATCGGTTGATCCATTCGAAAATTATGAGGCAATAAACTTAATACAGTCGAATTCAAAACCTCTTCCTTTTTGTAGAGTAAGGGACTACGCACATTATTCAGCTCCATTCGCGTTTCGCTGAACGCTCCCTATAGCATTCGCAGAAAAAAAACACATTTATCCTCATTTTATACTGGTTTGCCGCGAAAGAAGAATAGACGCGGAAAGCTGAATGGATGCGTACACGTCTCCATACAAAATCGTTGTTTTCTATGGACAAAGACTGAATAGAGCTGAATAAGTGTGCATAGTCCCTTAATTGATAATTCAGATCTTTGGAAATCAGTGCTGTTTTAGAACAGTACTGATTTATACACCACACGTGAACCACACCCTTTGCTTTGTGAATCTGGTTTTAAATGTAAATTCTTATGTGCTGACGTTAATAATTATTTATAATTATTTATATTTTTTATAATTATTATTATTTATTATTTTATTATTATTTATAATTATTTATAACCTATATTAATAAAATATATTTGTCTTTGTCCCGAAGAGGTAGACCAAAGCACCAGTCAGTGGATTCCACCTTGTAATAGGAGAGAGCCTATAGAGGCTGATCCTTATTCTCTGTAAGTAGTAGGTGTATGACAAGCAGCTAGTAGGACTTGGGCCTATTGTTAGAATTGTCACATTCTCCAAGAGCAGACATTACTTACATATTCCTCAGCTATGTTGAGAAGATGGTCTTTAGCGTCGAGTACGTTGTCCTCGTCGCCAGTAATAACGACGATAGTGTCATCACCCTGTTTCGGGAATCTAATGTCAACCTTATAATCGTCCATTATGCGTCTAATATTCTTGCCCCTTAGGCCAATAAGCCTACGGTGAACGCGAGGGTCGATATCGACCTCCTCACGGTACTGGTTATCCTGTTGGAGAAATATGTATTTTAATCATAAATAACATTACAAAAATCTTCACTTTATATTTTGGACATTCTAAAACAACGTCATCTAGCCCAAACTAAGCTATAAACTTATGCTATGTGATCTAGACAACAGATAAACATACTTATATATTTTCTAAATACAAACATAATATACATAGAAAAAACCCAAACTGCGGAACAAACATTTATGGATCAGACAAGTATTTGATTAGACCCGGGAATTGAACCCGAGACTACGGAGTCGCTACCGACCACGCTACCGAAGCACTTAACTGTTGGTAAATAAATTTATTATGATGTCTTGGTCCCAAATGATTAAAAAACTGAGGCTTTACAATACACTCAACATGAATAAAATTGCACAATGACTTACCATTTGATGTACAATAGCCATAATAGCTTCTTTAGCTTGCAAAGTCTTATCCTCATACCCTTGAATAGTAATAACATCGTCGTCAGGCTCCCCCCGTTTAGGCAGGTTGATTTGGACTCCATAGTCTGTACGGATCTTGGTAATGACAACACCCCCTTTGCCAATAACCAAAGGATGGTATTCAGGGTCCACATTGAATTTCAGCTCAAAAGACCTAAAACGATATTTTGGTATTGTTAGGTTCTTTTGATTTATTATTTTTATTAGGATAACGATTCTACATTCTCATAATACTATCCTAGTATGATCTTATCTGCCTGTAAAATAAATAAGTCCATTACCTTGTTCACATAAAAGTTATGTCACTAATTAAATAATTAATTTAAATAAAGTCTCTAATTATAAAAAAGGAATAAATTCACACAATTTAATTGTCTGAATTGTAACCATTGTGTGAGAAATAATTGAAAAAAAAGAAAAAAAAAAGTATTGCCAAAAGATTTAAGGATTGTTATTTTTCTCCAAAACCCCACTAGCTAAATAAGCAGGTTATTTCTTACGACCGGGTAAACCAATATTGATATTTTTGAAATTTTACACTTACTGTTTCCCGAATTTGAAGTCAGATTTGTGTCAATGTTTGACGTATTTTCGAAAGAAAATTTCTAAAAATGCTTTGATGTTACCTGAGAACTCTATCTTCTTTCTCTTTTTCCATTTCCACTATCTTATCGGTGAGCGCGATTTTGGCCTTTTCTGCATTACCTGGTGTGCCGGTCACCTGAAGTCATGAAGAATAAAACACGTCATATTTTACCAAATATTACTACCTAAAGTAAGGACACTGAGACAACAAAAAAATGTAAATGCTTCGGGGGTGCAAATTTTTTTTTATTTCTTTAATTCCCTATTTTAATCTCTGTCGTCTGTATTTGACACTATCATTCGCCCACGATATTGTCCGTGTGGTAATTTGGAATTTTTCCAGTTCCCTTCGTCTGTAATTATTGTTCCCGTCGCGTCACCAGTAATAACATCTAGCTTCGCAAATAATTATTTTAGAACAAATTTCATATCCAAAGTTATGTTATAGTGAGTTGTAACCTTCAAACATAGAAACAATATGCTAACGCGAACTTATTTTTAGAACTTTTGAACGGGAACAATTCTTTAGTACATCATTTTAACATAACATTAACCGTTTGGTCAGCACACGCAACGGACGTTGTTAAAAGAAATATTTTATTCCCCGTTTTTGAAATATTGCTCCGCTCCTATTGATCTTACCGCGATGTTATATAGCCTAATTATAGCCTTCCTCGATAAATGCACTTATCAACAAAAAAATAATTTTCAATTCAAATCGAACCAGTACTTCCTGAGATTAGCGCTTCAAACAAACAAAGTCTTCTGCTTTTTAATATTAATTATAGAAGATGGGTGATTTCTTGGAAAAGTCAGGATCAGACGCATTTATGACAGAACTGTCTATTTTATCATATTGACAAATGGTTGAGAACTGCCATTACTGGGTACGAGTGATAAAGACAGATAATAATCGCAATGTTACTCAGTAACCGTCCATTTGCTGACTAAAATCATCTCGTTTTGTTGGCTTTAGCTCAGTACTTATGAGTGAGTTAAATAGAAAACCTAAAAGTTAGTATCATATATGCAGTGTACAATAATATGGGACTAACAAGTAGGTCACTATCATTAAACCACATAACTACTAAATGGTACTAAAAAGTGTGTTACCTTAACTATATCACTGGTGTCATCGTTAGGCGGAAGTAGTATATGTACATCAAATGCCTGCATCAGCTCCCTTCTCTTCTGCCCCGCCAGTAGTCTATGTAACTCGTTAGGCACTTCAACATCAACTGTTATGGGAACCTAAACAAAGAATACATTAGACACTACATACACTAAAGAATAATTTAATTATCAGTCTTAAAATTTATGCATTATTAGTACATAGTTTATTTAATCATCACATACTTTTGTACTATGATTTATCTGGTGTGTAGTAATCGTAACTTACAATAAATAAATGTTCTGAAAAGTATGTTATACTACATGGTTTGAGATATTATTTAAAAAAAATGTTTGTCTTTGTACCCAAGGAGTCGTACCTGATCAAGTAAAGCCTTCTTGGCAGCCTCACAGTTTTCTGGGCGGCCACTGATCCTGATAATATCACTCTGATTGGGTTCTGTATTGTCATCATTCTCCTTGACGGGCACATCGGCACCCTCAGTCGGGTCTCGCTCGGGGAACTTAATTTGGACGTCATACTCAGCCGTGATATCTTTCACTTTAGCACCACGAGCTCCCATCACTGTACGATGGTGTCTTTGAGGAATTACACAGTCTATCGTCACCTGTGAAATACAAATTAGAAAACTTTAAAATTATTTCTGTCAGTGATCTGTAAGACTGTCTATGTTAAATGTTACCATGCAACTACTGGCTGAAATGAGATCATAATTTAATAATACCTTAGCTTCCAAATCTACAATGATTTCATTAATCCGAATTTTGGCTGCCTCAATGCAATCTTTCGGACCCTTAAGTGCAACTCGGTCGCTGTTGACGCCCTGCCTCGGGAATGATATTTGTACTCCGCCGCAGTCTTCAGCAATACGACGCAGAACTTCACCGCGGCGGGCAACGAAATGTCTGTGGTGTCGTTGCTCAACAGCCATTTCACCCTCTGACACGTTGCTGATCTCAGCAACCGCCACTTCTAATTGCTTGCGAGCTGCTTCTACTTGTTCTTCACGACCTAAAAATTTTCATTAATATATTTAAAAAATTTCATCCAAATCTGAAATATTGCTTTGAAGTAGGCAAGTTATACTATACGAATATGCAAGTTGAACTTACCAATTATAAATATAGTTTCCTTATCTTCATCTTTATCAGTCGGAAAGATAATGCGAGCGCCAGTTAACTCACGGATTTTTTTAATATTAGCACCACTTTTACCAATTAGGAACTTGTGATGTTCAGGCTTAGCCCGGACATGAGCTGTGTGCGAGGTAAGTTCACGCTCGGATGCGTGCGCGAGTAGCTGCTGCTTGGCTTTTTCAACATCTTCAACCGGCCCTTTAATGACCACTTTGTCACTATCACTCTCTGCTGGAGGGAATTTAATCAACACACCTCCACATTCTTCCATAATGGAATGAATAAGTTTTCCACCAGCACCAATTAAGGAGTTGTAATATTTCGGAGGAATTGTCACTTCTTCTGTAACTACGTTTGCTTTCTCATTGTGAATTTGTTGAATCTTTTTAACTGCCTCTTCGACGTTCTCGCGCTTCCCCCGTACCGTGATAACATCGCTATCGTCTCCCTCGGCAGGAAGATCAATCACAGTTTGAGTTTCATCACGTATTTTTCGCAAATTTGCACCTCCTTTACCAATAATAAACTTATGGAATTGTTTGAAAATAGGAACTTCCTGGACGTAGGATGATTCGGCTATTTCTTTGATTACCCTTTGTAGATATTTCTCACACTTTTCAATATCTTCTTGAGGTCCTCTTAGTTTTATTGGACTTCTTTTCTGGCCCTGGTCAGGAAGAGAAACCAGTACACGTTCAAATTTTTCACGAAGCTCCTTTATTTTTTCACCCCTCACACCAATTAGCGATTTAATATATCTGTGATCGACATACACTTCTTTAGACCTTTCATTTTCCAGCTTCATTACCATTTCCCTCAATTCTCTTTCAGCGTCAGTTACTCCTTGGCGACTGCCCTCAATACGAATAATGTTATTACCTTCACTTTCAATTATATTAATAACCACACCAGTCTCATCCTTCAGTCTATTAACTGAAAAATTAAAACAAATTTATGAAAGAGTCTTATATAATGTAAGTGCAATACTTTGTCAAGTATCAATGTTATTTTGTACACTTACTGTTAGTTCCGTTCTTCCCAATGATGTGTTTGAAAAATTTAGGATCAACTGTAAGTTCAACATATGTAAGGGTAGCAAGTAAATTTTTAACAAAGCTGTCCAACTCCAATTGAGCACGCTCTACTTCCTCAGGGGGACCATCAATCTTAACCTTGTCTTCAGAGTGCGTAATATCAACATGGACCTATCGAACAACATTATCACAATCAGAAAAATATTCCAACTAGAATGGAAGAATTAAATAATCTGCAGTTTTAAAACATGTATTTTGGACTTACCTTAGAGAATTCTTGCGTTATCTTTTTAATGTTCGAGCCATTTTTACCGATAATATACTTATGAATCCAAGTCGGCGCATCCACAGTAGCAGTTTTAACAGAGTTCGCTTTTTCACATACTTTCGATAGAGCTGTTAAATAACAAGTATAAGATATTTATTGCACTTCATTTAACTACATGTGACATCATGTAGTTAAACGAAGTGTAATAAATGACCATTCCATAACAAGTTATATCAATCCATAACAAGTTTTATAATGTAACTTACCTAGACCAATTTTGTTGTGTGGACCATGTAGAGTAATAGTGCCCGTGGGAGAATCAGGTGGTGGCATTTCTACAGACACCTCAGTTTCTTTTAAAATTTCTTGAATGGTAGTTCCACGAGCTCCAATTACATACTTATGCTGCGATTTGGGCACTTCTACACGCACGGTCGAACACTTTTTGACCTGTTTCAATTTTGTTTATTGTAAAAATTTGTACATTAGGCATTACAACACCGAGGGGACATTAAAGATCGAATACATATTAGTGAAACCTCCAGTACAGTTCAGTATCAGTGATTTATCAGTACAAAATATTTTTTCATAAATTTCTATGACCGTATCCTCACATGTCAGTGTTAAATATGAATTTATCATTAATGACACTGACTCTGCCATGTTCATACTTGTATTTGTGGGCACGAGATTTTCTTCGCAATTCCACGTCTAAAGCGCGGGTTTTGCGTGCGGGTGGGTTCATTGAAAATATATGAAAGTATATTTTGCACTGTGACGGTACTGTTTTGGATAGAACTGGGGTTTCACTGATATGTCTGAATCAACCTTAAATGTGATTTAATAGCTGTGTGCTTAATATTTGAACTTATATGCATACCATATCTTGATAGATCTGCTCAATTTGGGCCTTAGCAGCCATCACGCCATTTTTCTCTCCAGCTATAACGATTTCATCACTTTGGGTAGATGCAGGTGGAATGTGAATACGTGCCCCAGTCTCGGCGGTGAGAGCCGCTGCCCTCTCTCCATATGGGCCTTGGATGAAGGGGTGGTATATCTTTGGAACTTTAATGCGCTCAAAAGCTTTACGCGACTGAAAGAAAAGGATAAAGGACATTGTTCAAAAAAAGCCTATAGTCAATTAAAATAATTCATGTACTGTGTGAGAGAGGCCAAATATACTTTGTTACCAATATCATATTCAATTGGCCCTAAACAATCTCCAATCTATTAATAAACTGGCCAAGAGCGGCACGCACTTAGCCTGTTCTAAAAATAAAATATGCTCAAAACTTATTAATATCTGGCAAACAAATACTAAAATCAAAACATTCCCCAATGTTAACCTCACACAACAGGGTTGTAAAAAAACATCCCTACTCACGAAGAGGAGGTACCATAAAAAAATTTTTTTTGGCCTATCTCACAGTTCATGAATTATTTTAATAGTATCTGGGTTTTTGGGCTTTACATTTTATGGCACTGTCCTTTATAGATGTATTTGTTTAGGCTGTCCAAGTTCCAAAGAATTAAATAAGTAATATACTCCAAAATAAATAAACTGCATAATAGTACATACTTGTTCTTCAGAGCATACTCGGATTTCATGTTCAGCTTTCTCTATGCCCTCCTTAGTGCCGGTAATAGTTACAGTCTCACTGGTGTCGGCAATGCCTGGGACACTAATTTTAGTGGCAGTCACTTTTTCTAAATCTTTAAGCTTTTGACCTTGCTTTCCTAAAATCCAACGGTGATGCTCCTTAGGAATGGAAACCTGCTTGCTGGCCTAGCCATAAAAAAAAGAAATTATTAATAATGTTATAATGATACTAGAGGTAACTGAAAAGGTTTGAATTCTTAAAATAGTTAGATAGGTACCTGTTGTTGAAAGTGGATTAAAATAAG